>SJYX01006741.1:9664-71520 GCA_006410675.1 Oreotragus oreotragus | reverse complement strand
ATGGCAATCCACTCCAGTATTCTTGCCTGGAGAATCCCACGGACAGAGGAGCCTGGGGGCTTCAGTCCCTGGGGTTGCAAAGAGTGGGACAGGACTGAAGCGCCTCAGCACGCACTTTACAGTACAGATGCTATGGACTTCGTTCGCACACAGATCTCCATAAATGCAGCAGTGGGTCTTAGAAGTGAAATGCTGCTGTTAGGTTCTTTGACTTTGTAGAACAGTTTACTTCCAACAGAACAGGAAGACATTCTGGGAAGTTGGCAGAAGGAAAAACAGAAATGGGGTTAGGAACAATTCCAGGAGGAGAGGCTGGAGAACTGTGTGCAGTGAGAGGCCCACAAGAGGCTCCTGTTGCCAGTTGTTTTCCTGGTACTAGAGAATTTTGCTTTAATAAAGCTGATATTTTAGAGAGAGAATTTATTTTGGAATGTAGCATTTTCCCGAAATAGTTGGCAGTCCTTTAAAGAAGATTCCTGATCTTTTGGAACCACCTTTCATATTTCACTACTCTAGAAATTAACTTTTTGTCTTTCCCAATGTCTTGAATGTTACAAGGAAAAACTTCACTTAATACTTGTATGTATGCAGATTAATAATTGTATTAGTGTCCTATGATTGCTGTAACTGTAGGGTAAGGGAGTTAGAGAAGGTGAGGTTCGGAAAAAGAATGAGACCAGCACTTTACAGAAACAGATCACCTTTAATGGGGCTAGAAGGGGCAGCAGTCAGATTAGTGAGCTGCTGCGCTGACCCAGGAAAAGAGTAAGAATATATAGGCATATGTGTGGAAAGCTACTGCCTTAAGGGGCCTTGTTCTTCTCCAAGGTTGTTCAGAGTAGTTCTGTCTTAAACGGCCAGGGCAAGGAATTCTGGATATTGGCCAGAGGCTGGACTGGCTGGGAGCTGGGCATAATCAACCTTAATGTCCATTTTTTTTTTCTTCTTTGTTTTGCGTAGAATGGTGGGGAGGACCTGGAAGGGAGTTTTAGCTCCAGGCTATTTTGAGCCATGTAACGTTCCTTCAATAACAAATTACTACAAATATAGTGGCTTAAACCAACAGAAACGTATTCTCTCACAGTTCTTCCAAAATTACCATTGCTGACCAGGATTAGGATGTCAGCAAGGCTTCCATCTTTCTGGATGCTCTCAGAAATACTTTTTCCTTGCCTCCTCCACATCTCTTCAGCCTCTGCCTTTGCGGCCCCGTTGCCTTCTCTTCTGTCAGATCTCCCTCTGTCGCTCTTATAAGAATATTTGTGATATTTCATTTGGAGCTCACCTGGAGAGTCCAAGATAATCTTCCCATCCCAAGAGTCTTTTCCCATAAAAGGTGATATTTACAGGCCCCAGGGACCAGGACCTGATATCTTTGGGGGCCAATATTCAGCCAATTATAGTAACTATTTTTTATATTCAGACATTCTATTCAGGAGGATTCTCAGAAGTCCATGAATGACTTAAAGAAGTAATACATGTCAGATTAAGCCTGTTTGCAGATTCCATTAAAGTGAAATGTCATGTTTATCTTACGTTCCTCTTTGCTCACAGGACATTTGTTTGGACTTGTCTTGTTCCAGGAAAAAGTCAGGGCACTTTATACAGACAAATGAAATACAGGAAGATAATGTAAGTTAGATGAAAGGAAACAAACAGATAAGAACCAAAAATAAAGCAAAGAATGAGCTCTAGAAAAAATAAATACAGTTGTATCCTTTTTATTAATATTCCATGCAAACAAAGTCTTGTTTTGTAAGCAAAGCATATTATTGTTTTTTGACAAAACAGTAAAATAATCCTTTCTCTCTCAAAGAGCAAGAGGTTAAGTCTGTTATATTGTAGGGATCAGATTACCCAAAGAAAAAGAAATCTGTTTTCCACATGTCAGGCTGTACAATCGTAAACCTCGAACTATGGAAGCTAGGTATTATACCTTTTGATTTATGACTTTTAAAAATATTATGAAGAGTATTCTTACTGTCTTCAAAGCTACTTTCTACTGTTTTACTCCCTCTAAATAAAAATCGTAAAGTAGGTAGTGATGTACATATAAGGTAAAGTCAATCATTTGTAACAAATCGTATACCGTTAGGCTTCCCTGATGGCTTGGTGGTAGAGAATCCACCTGCCAGTGTAGGAGACACAGGTTTGATCCCTGGGCTGGAAAGATACGCTGGAGAAGGAAATGACAACCCAGTATTGGAAATGGCGCTCCAGTATTCTCGCTGGGAAATCCCATGGACAGAGGAGCCTGGCAGCCCACTGGTCCATCGGGTCACAAAAGAATCAGACACAACTTAGCGATTAAACAGCAGCATGTGCTGTTGTTGCAATTAAATTTTTTATAAAATGGAGTCACATGAATCATAGCTATTACGCTGTTGTCATTGTTTTCAGTTGCTAAGTTGTGTCCAACTCTTTGTGACCCCGTGGACTGCAGCATGCCAGGTTTCTCTGTCCTCCACTGTCTCTAGGAGTTGGCTCAAATTTGTGTCCATTGAGATGGTGATGCTCTCTAACCATCTCATCCTCTGCCGCCCCCCTCTCCTTTGGCCTTCAGTCTTTCCTAGCATGAGGGTCTTTTCCAAGGAGTTGACTCTGCCTATCAGGTGGCCAAAGTATTGGAGCTTCAGCTTCAGCATCAGTCCTTTCAATGAACATTCAATGAATATTCAGTCCTTTAGGATTGACTGGTTTGATCTCTTTGCAGTCCAAGGGACTCTTAGGAGTTCTCTCCAGCACCACAGTTCAAAAGCATCAGCTGTTTAGTGCTCAGCCTTCCTTATGGTCTAGCTTTATGGTTTTTATGGTCTAACTCTCATATCCATACATGACTGCTGAGAAAACCATAGCTTTGACTATATGGACTTTTATCAGCAGAGTGGTTTTTAACATGCTCTCTAGGTTTGTCATAGCTTTCCTTCCAAGGAGCAAACTTCTTTTAATTTCATGGCTGCAGTCACTGTCTGCAGTGATTTTGGAGCCCAGGAAAATAAAATCTGTCACTGTTTCCACTTTTCCCCCATCTATTTGCCATGAAGTGTTGGGACTGGAAACCGTGATGTTAGTGTCTTTAATGCTGAGTTTCAAGTCAGCTTTTTACTCTCCTCTTTTACTCTCATCAAGAGGCTCTTTATTTCCTGTTCACTTTCTACCATTAGAGTTGGTATCATCTGTATATCTGGTGTTGTTGACAATTCTCACGGCAGTCTTGATTCCAGCTTGTGATTCATCCAGCTCAGCACACCAGAAGCTATTTTGAATTGCATTCCCTAATATATGCCTTGTTTTCTTAATACTTTTTGGCAGGCAGAATTTGAGAAGTTGCTTCAAAAAACTTAGAAGTATATGAGTCCACTTGTCTGGTCAACCATAAGATTTGATACTTGGTGTTAATATGTTGTCTCATGTCTTCTTCACAAGACAACCACTGAACTAAATCTGCATTTTTATACTATGGAACTGAGACTGAGCAGACGTGCTTATTTCCTCTAACTTACCAGCCAATGTGTGTGCTGAGTGCCTTAGTCATGTCTGCCTCTTTGTGACACCGTGGACCATAGCCTGCCATGCTCCTCTGGGCATGAGATTTCCCAGGCAAGAATACTGGAGTGGGTTGCCATTTCCTTCTCCAGGGGATCTTCCCCAGCCAGGGATCGAACTCATGTCTACTACATTATAAGCAGATTCTTTATCCTCTGAGCCACCAGCGAAGCCTAGAGAACTAAGTAAATAATAAGTAAGTACTTTAGCAACTATCCTTTAAAATGTATAAATCATCTATACTTAAAATCTGGCAATTGGAGAAAAGAGGGTGGCAGCCCCAGGTACCAGCCTGGCTTGCTCTCCACGTATGTGAATGTTCGTCATTACTGCAGTTTTGGAATGTCCCCCAGCAACACTTTGAAGCCACTTCCTAAGCTGACTCAGGATGCAGTTTAAGAACACATGAAGGATGACCCTAAACTGTGGATTTTCAAGCCTGTCATTCTACTTGTCATTGAATGTTTAATGAAATGAAGTGTAATTTATTTAAAAATCTATGCATTAAATTAAGAATCATTATTTTTCCCAGGCAAGAATACTGGAGTGGGTTGCCATTTCCTTCTCCAGGGGATCTTCCCCAGCCAGGGATCGAACTCATGTCTACTACATTATAAGCAGATTCTTTATCCTCTGAGCCACCAGCGAAGCCTAGAGAACTAAGTAAATAATAAGTAAGTACTTTAGCAACTATCCTTTAAAATGTATAAATCATCTATACTTAAAATCTGGCAATTGGAGAAAAGAGGGTGGCAGCCCCAGGTACCAGCCTGGCTTGCTCTCCACGTATGTGAATGTTCGTCATTACTGCAGTTTTGGAATGTCCCCCAGCAACACTTTGAAGCCACTTCCTAAGCTGACTCAGGATGCAGTTTAAGAACACATGAAGGATGACCCTAAACTGTGGATTTTCAAGCCTGTCATTCTACTTGTCATTGAATGTTTAATGAAATGAAGTGTAATTTATTTAAAAATCTATGCATTAAATTAAGAATCATTATTAATGCACCAGGGAAGGCAGTAGAACATTTTAATGAATTTGAGTTGGCTAAAAGAAAGCTTTGGGTCCTCAAGGAAAGATGAATTTTAAATAGTTTCTCACAGTGTGAGTCGTTTATAAATGTTGCATTTTGATGCAGAGCATGTGAAAGTCCCAGAATAAAACCACAAATCTCCAAGAATACCCCTTTCTCGCCAACCTATTACTTCTTCCTCAGAAGACAAAAATCTGATGCTTGGCTATTTGTGCTCTAGCCAAATGATGTACCACATACCGAAAAAGTGTGTCTATATGTTACAGCTCATCTCCAGACTTATATCTAGTTATTTGCAGCTTACACAAATTACATTTTTTTCTGACGTATATCTAAAACGCAGAATCCACCAAGCCCTTGGAAACTGCAAAATGCAATTTTCTTATAATTAGACACTTCTTTTGTCAGTCAATAGCAAGAGCAGCTTGTCAAGGATCCTGGAAACAGAACTGATTCATTCAGAAGAAAATGATAACTATCGGGACAATGAGAGGGGCCTCTTCAGATTTCTCTATTTCAGAGTCTCTGGCTGTTGGATATTTATTTGTTTGTTTTCCCCTGATTTCCACCCCTTGTATGTGAACGAGCTGAGAGCAGCGATAATGAGAACAGTAAATAGTCTATAAATATTGCCAACATTTGGGATTTCAGAATTCATGTAGGATTCATTTCTACATGAAGACATCATGGAAAGATGATTCCCTTACTTAAGAGTCGAGACAAGTCAGGAGGAAATTGAAGTCTTTGATCCTCATTATTCCTCTTTTGATACCCCAGGATCCATCTTCTTGCTTTCTGCAAAGTTTATTTCAAATGATGGAAAGGTTCTTATAAGCACTCACCCATTTCTCCTAATTTACACATTCCATGAAGGACGTTACTGACAAGGAAAATGTCTGTTTATTGTGGACTTACTGTGTGCCGGACCTGGTTCCAATTGTTTATATGAGATGTTCCGTCAGGTTCCCAGAGCCCACCCTCAATGACTCTGTACCTGAAAGAAGGAAGCTTATTCTGAGGATTAGGACTTGCATTTGTCCCTGTGGCCACTGAGAGAATGTATAGAGGTAAGAACACACATGCAGAACTTTTTTGAAATATGATCTTGCTATTTTGGTTTACTGACAAGGAAAATGTCTGTTTATTGTGGACTTACTGTGTGCCGGACCTGGTTCCAATTGTTTATATGAGATGTTCCGTCAGGTTCCCAGAGCCCACCCTCAATGACTCTGTACCTGAAAGAAGGAAGCTTATTCTGAGGATTAGGACTTGCATTTGTCCCTGTGGCCACTGAGAGAATGTATAGAGGTAAGAACACACATGCAGAACTTTTTTGAAATATGATCTTGCTATTTTGGGAGGGGAGAGTGCTGAAGAATTGATGCTTTTGAATTGTGGTGTTGGAGAAAACTCTTGTGAGTCCCTTGGACTGCAAGGAGATGCAACCAGTCCACCCTAAAGGAGACCAGTCCTGGGTGTTCATTAGTAGGACTGATGCTGAGGCTGAAACTCTAGTACTTTGGCCACCTCATGCGAAGAGTTGACACATTGGAAAAGACCCTGATGCTGGGAGGGATTAGAGGCAGGAGGAGAAGGGGACGACCAAGGATGGGATGGCTGGATGGCATCACTGACTCGATGGACCTGAGTCTGAGTGAACTCCGGGAGTTGGTGATGGACAGGGAGGCCTGGCGTGCTGCGATTCATGGGGTCACAAAGAGTTGGACACGACTGAGTGACTGAACTGAACTGATCCACCAGCCAGAAGGCAGCTGGTTATTCCATGGTAGTGCTCAATGCATATGCCTTACGGATTCTCTTGCATGCAGGAAAAGGGCTGAGCGGAGACCTTGGCCTCTCCTTTCCAGAAGTGATTTTGGCATCTGAGAGAGAAAGCCCTTTGTATTTACAAACAGAAAATCTAATATATTTGAAAAGCAAATCTTGTATTGGAAAAAAAAAAAGTGGGTTGAGTACCAATAAAAAACAGAGGGAAAACACACATCTAAAAAAAACGATTCATATATACATTTGAAAAGAATTGAAATCACAATATTATCTACCCCCCTAATGACTTACATTCTTTTTTTGTTTACATTCAAAAATATATTTTATTTTTGAATTGGAGGATAATTGCTTTACAATGTTGTGCTGGTTTCTGCCGTTTGACTATGCAAATAAGTCATAATCATGTATGTATCCCCTCCTTTGTGAGCCTGCCTCCACCCCTCCCATCCCACTCAACTTAAATTCTTTGACTATGTATGTTACGGGGTTGCTGACTTCCTTCATTAAGAGAATTGGACAAATAATAGTGGTATTAGCACTAACATTTTTTAAATCTTTTATTTAGTTAAAAATTTTTAAATTTATTTTTAATTGGAGGATAATTGCTTTACAGTGTTATGCTGGTTTCTGCCATACATCAACAGGAATCAGCCATAGATACATATGTGCCCTTTCTCTGGGCTGGGGACATCTGAACCTACATATGAACCTCCTTCCCGCCTCCCACCCCATCCCACCCCTCTAGGTTCTCACAGAGCACAGGGTTTATGCCTTACGGATTCTCTTGCATGCAGGAAAAGGGCTGAGCGGAGACCTTGGCCTCTCCTTTCCAGAAATGATTTTGGCATCTGAGAGAGAAAGGCCTTTGTATTTACAAACAGAAAATCTAATATATTTGAAAATCAAATCTTGTATTGGAAAAAAAAAGTGGGTTGAGTACCAATAAAAAACAGAGGGAAAACACACATCTAAAAAAAACGATTCATACATACATTTGAAAAGAATTGAAATCACAATATTATCTACCCCCTAATGACTTACATTCTTTTTTTGTTTACATTTAAAAATATATCTTATTTTTGAATTGGAGGATAATTGCTTTACAATGTTGTGCTGGTTTCTGCTGTTTGACTATGCAAATAAGTCATAATCATATATGTATCCCCTCTTTTGTGAGCCTGCCTCCACCCCTCCCATCCCACTCAACTTAAATTCTTTGACTATGTATGTTATGGGGTTGCTGACTTCCTTCATTAAGAGAATTGGACAAATAATAGTGGTATTAGCACTAACTTTTTTTATTCTTTTATTTAGTTAAATTTTTAAAAATTTATTTTTAATTGGAGGACAATTGCTTTACAGTGTTGTGCTGGTTTCTGCCATACATCAACAGGAATCAGCCATAGATACATATGTGCCCTCTCTCTGGGCTGGGGACATCTGAACCTACATATGAACCTCCTTCCCGCCTACCATCCCATCCCACCCCTCTAGGTTCTCACAGAGCACAGGGTTGAGCTCCCTGCATCATACAGCAAATTTCCACTGGCTATCTATATGGTAATGGATATATTTCAAGGCCACTCTCTCAATTCATTCCACCCTCTCCTTGCCCCGCTTGTCCATTAATCTGTTCTCTATGTCTGCCTCTCTACTGCTCCCTACAGGTTCATCAGGATCATTTTCCTTGTTGTGCTGGTTTCTGCTGTTTGACTATGCAAATAAGTCATAATCATATATGTATCCCCTCTTTTGTGAGCCTGCCTCCACCCCTCCCATCCCACTCAACTTAAATTCTTTGACTATGTATGTTATGGGGTTGCTGACTTCCTTCATTAAGAGAATTGGACAAATAATAGTGGTATTAGCACTAACTTTTTTTATTCTTTTATTTAGTTAAATTTTTAAAAATTTATTTTTAATTGGAGGACAATTGCTTTACAGTGTTGTGCTGGTTTCTGCCATACATCAACAGGAATCAGCCATAGATACATATGTGCCCTCTCTCTGGGCTGGGGACATCTGAACCTACATATGAACCTCCTTCCCGCCTACCATCCCATCCCACCCCTCTAGGTTCTCACAGAGCACAGGGTTGAGCTCCCTGCATCATACAGCAAATTTCCACTGGCTATCTATATGGTAATGGATATATTTCAAGGCCACTCTCTCAATTCATTCCACCCTCTCCTTGCCCCGCTTGTCCATTAATCTGTTCTCTATGTCTGCCTCTCTACTGCTCCCTACAGGTTCATCAGGATCATTTTCCTAGATTCATATATGTGCATTAATATATGATATTTGTTTTTCTGACTTACTTCACTTTGTATCACAGGCTCTCGATTCATCTACGTCTCTGGAACTGACTCAGATTTGTTCCTTTTTATGGCTGAGTAATATTGCATTGTATATATGTTCCATAACTTTTTTATCCATTCATCTGTCAATGGGCATCTAGGTTATTCTGTGTCCTGCTTATTGTAAATAATGCTGCTATGAACATTGGGGTGTCTTTTGGAATTGTGGTTTTCCCAGGTTTTTTGTCCAGTAGTGGGATTTCTGGGTCATATGATAGTTTTATTCCTAATATATTTTAAAAAGAAATCTCCATACTGTTCTCCATAATGGGTGTATCAATTTACATTCCCACCAACAGTGCAGGAGGGCTCTCTTTTCTCCACATCCTCTCCAGCATTTATTGTTTGTAGATATTTTTTTTTTTATCATGGCTATTCTGACTGTTGTGAGGTGATATATATCTCATTGTAGTTTTGATTTTCATTTATCTTATAATAAGCAATGTTGAGTATTTTTTTTCAGGTGTTTATTAGCCGTCTGTCTGTCTTCTTTGGAGAAATGTCTCTTTAGGTCTTCCTGCCATTTTTTAATTTTCTTGTTTGTTTTTCTGATATTGAGCTGCATGAACTGCTTTATTTTGGAGAGTAATCCTTTGTCAGTTGCTTCATTTGCAGTTACCTTCTCCCATTGTGAGGGTTGTCTTTTCCCCTTGTGTATGGTTTCCTTTGCTCTGCAAATGGTTTTAAGTTTAATTAGGTCTCATTTGTTTATTTTTCTCATTTATTTCCATTACTGTAGGAGGTGGGTCATAGAGGATTTTGCTGTGATTTATGTAAAAGAGTGTTTTGTCTGTGTTTTCCCTGTAAGCGTTTTGTAGTTTCTGGTCTTACATTTAGGTCTTTAATCCACTTTGAGTTTATCTTTGTGTATGGTGTTAAGAAGTGTTCTAATTTCATTCTTTTACACACAGCTGTCCAGTTTTCCCAGCACTACTTATTAAAGAGACTATCTTTTCTTCACAGTATATTCTTGCCTCTTTTGTCAAAGATGAGGTGCCCATAGGGGCATGGGTGTATCTCTGGGCTTTCTCTCTTGTTCCATTGGTCTATATTTCTGTTTTTGTGCCAGTACCACACTGTCTTGATGACCTACCAGCATCATTTGGCATAGTTGCTCAGTCCCTCCTCCCTGGAGCACTTTGTTCTCTTGGTTTCCAGGTGCTAAGTGCTTTCCCCACTCCTTCACAAACCCTGCCTCAATCTCCTTTCTTTCTATCTGCACTCATTCTCTTGGTGAGCTTCTTACACTTTTAAATTCTATCTGTAAACTAACAACTCCCACATCTGTTTTCCCAGCCTGGACCTGGCCCCTCACCTGCAGCCTGTTCACTTGCTGTCTCTACATGAATGCCTAATAAGCATCTTGAACTTAATGTGTCTGACATTGAATTTCTGATCTTCTTTCTTGGAAATAACCCTAGAATCCCAGTATCTCCCAAAGTTATCCGCATCCCAGCTAACAACACCATTTCAACCGCAGTAGCCTCAAACCTATCATTGGAAAGCTTTTGTTTTGGGGACCCCAACCCCATCATAGCCCATTTCCAGTCTGGCATGCTAGTTCTACTTTCAAAAATATGAAAATGTGTGTGTTAGTCGCTCAGTCGTTGCCAACTCTTTGTGACCCTATGCACTGTAGCCCGCCAGGCTTCTCTGTCCGTGGGATTTCCCAGGCAAAAATACTGGAGTGGGTTGCCATTTCCTCTTCCGGGCTGGGGGTGGGGGTGGTCTTCCCAGCCTAGGGATCGAACCCGGGTCGCCTGCATTGCAGGCAGATCCTGTACCGTCTGAGCTAGCATTGCAGGCAGATCCTGTACCGTCCGAGCTACCAGAGAATGCCCCTTTCGACGTACGCCTGGAGTCCAGTGACTCGCACCCTCTCTGCGCCTCCCAGACGATGGTCCGGGCCGCCACCGTCTCTCACGGACGCTGCTGGAGCTGCTGGCTGGTCTCCCTGCTTTGGCCCTGGCCTGTCTTCAGGCGGTTCCTCCACGTGGCGCGGAGAGTGACCCTCTGGAAACCTGCGGCGCCATGCCACTCGTCCCTTCAGGGCCCGGCAGTCAGCGCTCCTCTCGCTCGGGACAGAGGGCGAGGTCCTTGCCGTGGCCGCGAGGCTGCGCCGTGACCGGGCCCCTTCTTCCTCGTCTCCTCCCCGACCTCATCTCCTAACGGACTCCCCCTGTGTCCCCGGCTGCCTCCTCACAGCCTTTCCACTCACTGAGTCTCCTGCCTCCGAAACTCTCCCTCGGCCGCCTCCCCGGCTCGGGTCCCCTTCCTCGCTTCCAGCCGGGGTCACCCTTCGTCCTGGCAGCCGGGCCCTGCTGTGAGGAGACAGTTCTCTGCTGGTCTCTCGAGTTTCCACACGGCTGGTCTTGGGAGCAAAGGCATTCACAGCTGATTCTCCCTGGACTGGCTTTTCAGGGAGGTTTTGCACAGCAGGCAGCCTTGGAAGACAGAGACCGCCTCCCTTAGGGGTAGGTAGGTTTACCGTCCGAGATAATAAAGATCAGGGCTCCAGCGAGACCTGATGTCTGCGGATCTGTACAAAATCAGAGCATCCTAATCTCGGTGTTGCTCTCGGAAACTCATCCCACTGTGTAATCAGACAACACCTGGCCCTCAGCGCGTCACCCTGCCAGAATTAGGGCTCAGGGAACCGGTGCAATGATGTTACCATGGCTACTGCTATCACTGTGAGTAATAAATTCTCTCTGTTCTGTGACCCAGGAGTCGGGTGTTTTCTGCCAGCATCTCTGAAGCTGGCAGGCTAATTTGTTTGTTCGCCAAGTGGGGCGAAATCCAACCCTTCACAATTCTTGACACCGTCCTGAGCCATTAACTTCAGACGGCCCTGTTTTAGGCTTCCTCTAGCTGTGCTTTGTCCAGAGTGAGCAGGCTGTAGGCCCACCTAGAACCTGTGCCTCTTCTCCTAGGCTGTCCTCGGGGTCCCCAGGACTCCAGAACGCTCTGCGTAAGCAGCCCTCCGTGGTCCTCGCTGGTCTTCATCCTGAGCTATGACAGAACTGACTGCTCTTAGAGGTGGCGGTGGTGTACGGGCGATGTCCTGCGTGTCCAAGTGTGATCCCTTGACCAGCCTCTTTAGCTTCACCTGGGAACTTGTTAGAAATGCATATCCTTAAAGCCCCACTCTGGGCCTCCCAGATGGTGCTAGTGGTAAAGAACTCACCTGCCAATGTAGGAGACATGAGATGAGAGTTCAGTCCCTGGGTTGGGAAGGTCCCCTGGAGGAGGGCATAGCAATCCACTCCAATATGCTTGCCTGGAGAACCCCATGGACAGAGGAGCCTGGTGGTATACAGTCCGTGGGGTCACACAGAGTTGGACACGACTGAAGCTACTCAGCATGCATGCACGCAAGCCCCATTTCTAGACCTACTGAAACAGAGACTTTGGAGACGAGCCATCTCTGTCTCCAGTGCCCTTCCAATGATTCTGATGCACACTCTGCTCGAAACTTCTGATATAAACTCACCGGGCTGGGTTTCTGCAGGCACGTGTATGGGAGTCCCTACTTGTGCTCATGGTGGACAGACCCCAGGGTGACCCCAGTGAGGAATGATTCTGGTTTGCATACCCCTGTGTGATCCCTCTGCCTGGATTTCAGGTCTGTTTGCGCATCTCTTGCTCAAGAGGTTGGGTCAAATGTCCTTTGAGCGCCTGACTAGCTTGTTCTTGAAAGTCTCATTCAAATTCTTTATCACATGTTGCTTTTTAAAAATAAAAGTATGTACACATGTATGTACCAGATGTCCCAAGTGGCGCCAGCGGTAAAGAACCCGCCTGTCAATGCAGGAGACATAAGAAACTCAGGTTTGGTCCCTGGCTCACGAAAACCCCTGGAGGAGGGCATGGCAACTCACTCCAGTATTTTTGCCTGGAGAATCCCATGGATAGAGGAGCCTGGCAGGCTGCAGTCCACAGGATTGTAAAGAGTTGGGCATGATTGAAGCGACTTAGCATGCATGCGTGTATGTGTGTGTATAAAGCTGCTGTTCCTATATATATATATACAAAACTATAAAGCAGCAATAATGGAACTGTGCTTGTTTCCATTTCTATGTGGAAAGCTGCTGCTGCTAAGTCGCTTCAGTCGTGTCCGACTCTGTGCGACCCCATAGACGGCAGCCTACCAGGCTCCCCTGTCCCTGGGATTCTCCAGGCAAGAATACCGGAGTGGGTTGCCATTTCCTTCTCCAATGCATGAAAGTAAAAAGTGAAAGTGAAGTTGCTCAGCTGTGTCCGACTCCTAGCGACCCCATGGACTGCAGTCTACCAGGCTCCTCCATCCATGGGATTTTCCAGGCAAGAGTACTGGAGTGGGTTGCCATTGCCTTCTCTGAAGTTTGCAGCCGAATTAGATATTTTCTTTTACTAACGTAATTCCTAAAATTTAAGTCTGGGTGCTGGTCCTTTGCATTTAGAGACTGACTGTACACCCACATAAGCTGTTTCTCTAGGCTGAGGATATGAGTGTGTCATGTGGGGAGAAGTCAAGAGGAAGAAATAGAAGAAAAAAAAGAATGAGGTTCTGGCATATAAAGGGACTCCAGCCTAGTGGTGGGAACACAGATGTTGTCTCATAGAACTGAATTCATGAACTAAATTGAGTTCAGTTACTTTTTGGATGTGTGACTTTTAACTCAAGTCTCAGTTTTCTCATCTGAAAAATGGTGAGAGTGGTGGGTTTGGTGATGACTGAGACAGTGCCCATGAGGCACTTAGGACAGTGCTTGGGTACTATTCCAGTAATGAAAAGGAAATGTGAGATGTATTTATTAAACCAGAGTCCTTTCTTATGAGCTTACCACCCTATTTTTGTCATAGGTGTCAAGCTACTATCTTTAATGCATTCTTTTATCAGAAAATTCTTTGGATTTTGTACACCACCTACCATGTGATTAAAAATAGCTCTCTGGAGCTATGGAAAGATGAGTAGGTTGAAGATAGAAATAAATATATAAGTTTCTGGAATTTGGACATCTGGCCTGCATGCAGAGTTCTTTCCTGGAGTGTAAATTTTACCTAGTAAAGCACACTGCAATTTTGCTAACAAGAGGGTATTTTAAATGATTGCTCCTTAGGTCCTTCTTGGATCAAAACTTAGAGATAGGCAGACATACAAAGCCGTGTTCATCATTTGGACACATTTTGAGGATGTGAGTGCTCAGTGGCTCAGTCGTGTCCGACTCTTTGTGACCCCAGGGACCCGCCAGGCTCCTCTGTCCATTTCCCAGACAAGAATACTGGAGTGGGTTGCCATTTCCTACTCCAGGGGATCTTCCGGACCCAGGGATTAATCCAGCGTCTCTTGTGTCTCCCGCATTGGCAGGTGGATTCTTTACCACGAGCGCTGCTTGGGAAGCCACTTTGAGGATGAATGAGTTAAATTCTTTGCTTCCATTTCCGCTGCTTCTCTCATGATAATTTCATAGATCATTGGAGGCGGGGGCGTGCTGGCAGTGCTTATCTTTTCAGATGGCAGATCTTATTTCTGGCCTTATGTGGTTTGGATGTTGATTATTACGGTGCAGCCTTGCTGAAGCAGTGCGGAGCCCATGGAGCAAGGTGTGTGTTCGGGTGGCAGGCCTTTGAAGATCCTGGTGTCTGTTGCTTAGCAGCACACTTGAGATTTCTGAGTATTCTGAAAAGCTCCTAATGACAAATGTAGGTTTCTGCTCTTGCTATTTTAGAGGTTTCAAAAAATAAGGCACAAATGAAAACTACATATGTATATATATATATATATATATATATATATATATGTATGTGCTGTGCTGTGCGAAGTCACTTCAGTCCTGTCCGACTCTTTGCAACCCTGTGGACCATACCCCGTCAGGCTCCTCTGTCCATGGGATTCTCCAGGCAGGAATACTGGGGTGGGTTGCCTTGCCACCTCCAAGGAGTCTTATATGCATATATACTTTATGTATATATATATATATATACCCACCCCAATCTATTTCCTTTATTCTGCCTTCTTTTTCTTCATAGCACTATGACATTTTATATTATGCATAACTGTTTGCCTCCATTTTCTCTCAACTATTATTTAAACTCCTTGAGGGCAGGGAACTTTGTCTTCCTTATTTTCATATTTCAGTGTCTGGAACAATGGCTGGTCCATGGAAAACACTCTAAATACTTGTGGAGAAAACAAAAATGGAGGAGTGAATAGTACTGAGTGGATAACATCTTATCTAACCCCAGCAGGGTGTAATAGGGGATGAACATCTCAATTTTTATAAGAAATGCTAGTTTTTTTAAAAAAATGGTATTGTAACTTCTCATCAAATCTTTCTAAATGAAAGAAGTGCTAGTAAGAGTGATGGGCTCAGCAGTAAAGAATCTGCCTGTAATGCAGGAGTTGTAGGAGACACAGGTTCAGTCCCTGAGTCAGAAAGATCCCCTGGAGGAGGGCATGGCAACCCACTCTTAGCATTCTTGCCTAGAGAATCCCATGGACAGAGGAGCCTGGCGGGCTGCAGCCCCTAGGGTTGCAGAGAGTTGGACGTGACTGAAGAAACTCAGCACACACGCATGCAGTAAGAATGATGGTAAGAATTCTCAGTATTCTTTCTTTGTCATGATTATCTGCAACACTGAAGTACCAAAGATGTTAAGCTTAGGAGCTGAGGAATGTCAATATAAACATAGAAGCTGGGGAAGAACTAAGTTGCTCCTCTTAAGAAAAGGAGAGTGAGAAGACTCTGGAGAGGGTGAGGGGGAAATACAGAAAGTAGGGAAGGAAGGACCCACAAAGAGCGAGCCTTGGCCAGAGAAAAGGAAATACAGCGCGAGACAAGAAGAGATGCCTGGAGGCTGATGAGAGAAACTTAGGACAAGAGGTGCTTCTAATGGTGCTTTCCCGGGAAATGAGATCAATCACCTCCTAGTTTCCCCCGTGATATCTTGATTCAATGAAGAATTTCTTTTTTAAAATGGAGTTTTGTTGGTAAGACAGCTCAAAAGAAAAGAGGTCACTGGACACCTGATATATATTTGACAAGCAAAGAAATAGATACTAGGTTTCTCCCAGTCTCCATTAAGCCACTATCGAACAAATACGTAATAGACTTCAGGATGAGCTATGCAGATGAACCGTGTGCCCTGGGTTCCCAGGTTTTCCTGCCTGTCCTGGTGCAGAGTCCAACAAGGCAAAGGAAGGACCAGAAAGAGAGACTGTAACCCACTCTCTTGAGGATGCTTTACCCGAGCAGCTGATTTTCAGTGCAGTGGGAAACCCTCGATATGCTGTTTTACCTGGACAAATGAAAGTTTCATTCATAGAAATAAAAGCTACCGGAATTTGGTAGCATTTTCTCTTGTAATGTGCAGGTGGCCTGATCTGCTTGCTCTTTTGTAGAGACTTATGAGAAGATATGTCCTTATTCTTACATCCACTCTTCTGCCTGTTGCAAGAAGTTACTGAATTAAACTTGAAAAGCACTTATTTCCTTCCCTGCATGAGCCACCTCCCCAGGTCTTTGCTGATGGCCTGTGGGGCTTTGAAATATTGATGCATATTCATCCATTTCTCTCCCAGTTTCACTGACCTTTCATTGGAGAGTATTTTTAGCTTTGTTGAGAATTTAGGGCAAATTCTGATTTCTGAGGGCATCTCTTATAGAAATATCAGACTATGTGGGTATTCTTTCAGTTTCATAAAACTCAAGATGTATTCTGTAAAATGAATATTTGACTCAGGATTAGCCTTTATACTAATGAAGTTGTACACTATGAAGTAAATTTAAAATAAGCTCCCAAGGAGTTACTGTGTAATGTAAAAGCATATTTTTTTGGTAAAATCTAATCTTAATTCAAACAGATGTAATCATTTTGATAATCAAATGTTTGTTGAGGCCCTAGGTAAATACTACTATTGTGCTGTTAAAATGTCTCTGACTTCCTAGCAGATACAGTAAATGCTGCTGCTAACACATTAGCTTTTTGAGCTGTGAGCTGTATTTATCCACACACCAGTGAAGAGTTCTCTTGACTGTGCTGGATGGCATGCTCACCATTGGACATTTTTCTGTGTCTCCATTTCCCAAGCCCACTTTCTAGATTCCCAGGTTTTGTCCACCTGGAATCCTGGTTCTTCCCATACTGACTTGACAGATCCCATCCAACTGCTGATGAACTTCTGATTTTCTCGCCGGAGTCAATCCCTCTCTTTTCCCAACTTCCATGGCATTTTGACTCTGTTGTGTCCTTAAGGAACAGCATCGTCACCGAGAGTTGGGAGAAGTTAATTAGTGATCTCATACCGTCTCCTCATTTTGCAGATGAAAACACTCCAAGATTTGGGGTGGGGGTGGGTCGTTGGCTCAGGCTGGTTTCTTTTACGTGGGTTTTCCTCCTGCCTCGAGGCCCTGTGGTCCTGTCGTCTGTGTGGGCTTCTCCCTTCTGAATCACGCTGTTCTTGTGCCCTGTTGAAAAGACTATTTGGAAGTGTTTTTTTTTTTTTTTTTTTTNTCAGGCTGGTTTCTTTTACGTGGGTTTTCCTCCTGCCTCGAGGCCCTGTGGTCCTGTCGTCTGTGTGGGCTTCTCCCTTCTGAATCACGCTGTTCTTGTGCCCTGTTGAAAAGACTATTTGGAAGTTTTTTTTTTTTTTTTTTTTTTTTTTTAACAGTTAACATTTTATTCATTGCAATCAGATTCAGAATATTTACATTCTTAAGTTCAGCTTGCAAATCTTATCCTCTTTATAAAATGAGCAAATGCTAATAATTCCTGTTAAAAGAACTTTGAATAGTATAATATTAAAATAGTATGATATTAACCAATATATACATTTAGCTGATATAGTCAATTTCACATTTGAGTACTTCAGTTTTTCCAGTTGACTATCCTGCCCAATTACTTAAATCTAGTAAATCTAGAAATTAAATATATAAATATAATAAATCTAAAATTCTCTTAAATGGTCTAATGTTACTTACAAATTTAGTAAGATTTCTACTTTAAAATCACATTTAAATCAGTGACCTAATTAAATGTTTAAAATTGTAATTATAAACCTGATAGTCTCTCAAAAGATGAAACTGTCTCAACCATAATATGAAATTGCAAATATTCAGATGCCTTCCCACAGGTTTGCCAGTTCTGTGGTCTTCCTCATTTCTCCATGCGGTAATTACCTGAAACATCTATGTGTCAGGGCATTGTTCTAAACTCCAGAAAAACATAAGCAAACAAACAAAAAAAACCTTCTGCCCTCAGGCAATTTCTTCCCCCTATTTGAGGGAAGAAAGTGAAAGTCGCTCAGTCCTGTCCAACTCTTTGTGAGCCCATGGGCTATACAGTCCATGGAATTCTCTAGGCCAGAATACTGGAGTGGGTAACCTTTCCCTTCTCCAGGGGATCTTCCCAACCCAGGGGTCAAATCCAGAGTGGATTCTTTACCAGCTGAGCCACAAGGGAAGCCCATTCGAGGGAAGAGGCAAATAGTAAACATNGCTATACAGTCCATGGAATTCTCTAGGCCAGAATACTGGAGTGGGTAACCTTTCCCTTCTCCAGGGGATCTTCCCAACCCAGGGGTCAAATCCAGAGTGGATTCTTTACCAGCTGAGCCACAAGGGAAGCCCATTCGAGGGAAGAGGCAAATAGTAAACATGGGCTACCTCCCAGACTATAGCCCTCCAGGCTCCTCTGTCCATGGAATTCTCTAGGCAAGAATGCTAGCGTGGGTTGCCATTCTCTTCTCCAGGGATCTTTTGTACCCAGGGATTGAACCTAGGTCTCCTGCATTACAGGCATATTCTTTACTGCTGCACCACCCATATACATAGTGAACAACATAAATTAATTAAAGATGTACTATACTAGATGTATTGGTCATTGTTACAGAAAACAGTGAACAGTTGAAGGGGGTGGGTGGAGTGATGCTCATAGATGATTCTGCATTTTTGTGGGGTTGATACTCTGCACAGAGACTTTATTAACTGAGCTTACTTTCCAAGAGACAGAGTTGGCTTTCTGAGTAGGTGTGAAGTTGCACAAGGACAACAGATTTAGGTTGGGACATTGCCTACATTCTCACTGGTGAGCCTGGTGAATACCCTGAACTGCTGTGTCCACAGTTCTGGGACTTCTAGAGGGAAATCTGCAGCCCCCACTTGATTGGATTTTGCATTTCTTTGCCTCTTACAAAATATGAACATTCTTTCCACCCAGTTGTAAAGACTTCTGCTGTATCTCTGAAATCCTTCTTATTCTTTGAGTCACTCAGTCTTAACAGACACACCTGACTGCATTCTTGGCATCCTTCATGGTTCTCTCCTTCATTTGCACACAACTTCCCCAGTCACTTTCCTGTTCAACTTTAGCTCTCCTGGCAACAGAGAACTTCAAGAAGAAAACCACTGTGCTTTGTTCCATTACTCTGTTTATCATTGTGTGCTGTGGAACACAGTGGATTACCCAAGAAAGCCCTCAGGACATGTTGCTTAAAGCAGTAAGTAGTGCCAGAAAAACATCTATTTCTGCTTTATTGACTATGCCAAAGCCTTTGACNGTTATTTTAAATTATTTTTGATTTTTTCCTCTTAGCTTTTCTATTTTGTATTGGAGGCTAGCTGATGGATGGGCTTCCCAGGCGGTGCTAGTGGCAAAGAACCCACCTGCCAGTGCAGGAGACTCAAGAGATGCGGGTTCTGTCTCTGGGTTGCGAAGATTCCCTGGAGGAGGGCATGGTAACCCACTCCGGTATTCTTGTCTGGAGAATCCCGTGGGCAGAGGAGCCTGGCGGGCTACAGTCCGTAGGGTCAGAAAGAGTTGGACATGACTGAGCTGACTTACCAAGCACAGCACGAGCAGCTGATTGATAATGCTGTGAGTTTCAGGGGGACAGCAAAGGGATTCAGCCGGACATATGTATGTATCCACTCTCCCCCAGACTCCCCTCCGATCCAGGCTGCCACACGACACTGATCAGAGCTGAACCTTGACGTTTAGAATCGAATGCTGTGACAGGGTCTGACAGGTATTACCCAATACTGTGCTGAGTCCAGATGTAAGAGACCATTCTGGAGACGTGTTGGTGTGGAGGCTGAAATGTTGGAATTTTCACTTTTTTTTTTTTTTTAATAGAAAAGTAGGCTATTTGAAATTGGGCTTGCATCAGGAAATTCCCGAACACGTTTTCAGGCAGCTGCCTGAGTAGTGTGTGGTCAGTCATCTGACTTTGTGTCTGAGGACTCCTTGGGATCCCAGAAGGACCCGGGGTTTCTGTTCTCTGCAGCTGCTTCCTTGAGCTGCAGGAACATTCAGGCCGGGGGGACGATGGCCCTGGCTCTGGGGAAGCTTGGAGAGGCTCTGGAATCATGCAACCCTGGGCTGAGGGGTGCGGGGGAGGGGGGGAGGCACAGCCGTGTCCTGGCTGCACTGACTGCCTGCGTGACATCGGTGCTCACCTCTCTGAACCCCAAGTTCCGGTTTTGCTAAGTGGGGCTGGGAATCTCCACTTCACAGTGTCATCGTGAGTATGGAATGAGATCACGGGTGGAAAGCGCTTAGTAGATGGTTCAGGTTTGAAAAGGAGTGTTCAGTCAATTTAAATTCTGCTGTGATTTCTCACTCTGGGACCCTGACATCAGCCGAGATGGAGGCAGATTGAATCAGAGGAACAGAACCTTCTTCTTCAGCGCTGGCCAGTCCTGGCTGTCTCTGGGGGTCACTGCCATGGCAACGGGTCGGCGGAGCAGCGAGGATGCCCACAGGGCAGCTGAGCGGCCTGCCGGCGCCTGGAGTGGCCGCGGAGGCATCCTGATTAACGGCTGCCTGAAGCACCGGCCTCGTCTCAGGCCACCCCCGGAGTGGCCGGGGGGAGCGGAGAACTTCTTGCCCAGGGCTGGGGAGAGCCCGCCTCGCTGGGACATGCCAGGGCCCTGGGGCTGGGCACAGTGACAGGAGCCGCAGAGTCTCCGGACCCAAGACAGAACAAACCGGTAATGAATGCCTGCAGCGTTCCCGCCGCAACGGGCGTTCCTTCCCCGAAGGTTCGTTTCCACAACAATCCTAGGCGATAAGTATAATCTCCCCCAGCAGGGAGGTGGACGCCAAGGCCCAGAGATGGGAAATCGTTCATGCTTAACGCACAGCTGGGGTTTGCGGCCTGACTTCAGTCCTGTGTTCCTCCTACCACCGCGTGTTACCTGTCGTCTGTCCAGCTCTCAGGGATGTGTCTGGTTTATCCCTCTGTGGCATTTCTAGTCCCTGGGAAGGTGCTTCACATATATTAAGTGAAACTGAAAGTCGCTCAGTACTGTCCGATTCTTTGTGACCCCATAGACTATACAGTTCAGGGGATTCTCCAGGCCAGAATACTGGAGTGGGTAGCCTGTCCCTTCTCTAGGGGATCTCCCTGACCCAAGAATCGAACTGGGCTCTCCTGCATTGCAGGCGGATTCTTTACCAGCTGAGCTATGGCGGCTCCACATATGTTAAGGGTTCAGTTAAGAATGATTGGACCAATGAATTGCTGGGGATCACTGTGGTGCCATTTTTCAGAAGTTTGCTTTTAATGGGAGGATAATCGCTTTACAGTATTGGCTTGGCTTCTGCTTTGACAGAAATGGGGCTTCCCTGGTGGCGCAGAGGTTAAAGCATCTGCCTCCAATGCAGGAGACCTGGGTTCGATCCCTGGGTTGGGAAGATCCCCTGGAGAAGGAAAATGGCAACTCACTGCAGTATTCTTGCCTGGAGAATCCCATGGACAGAGGAGCCTGGTGGGCTACAGTCCACAGGGTTGCAAAGCGTCGGACATGACTGAGCGACTCACTTTATGGCAGAAGCATTCATCAGCGTGAATCGGTGGTGGGTATACACACGTCCCCTCCCTCCTGAACCTCCCTCCCATCCCAGCCCATCCCAGCCCTCTAGGCTGTCAGGGAGCAAGGGTTTGAGCTCCCTGTGTCTTACAGCAAATCCCCGCAGGCTGTGTTTTACACATGGCGACGTGCCTGTTTCCACACTACTCTTGCGATCCATCCCACCTTCTCCTTCCCTCACAGCATCCGCACGTCTGTTCCCGTTGCTGCCCTGCAAACAGGTTCTTCCGAACCACCTTTCTGGATCCCACATATATGCGTTAATGCACAATATTTGTTTTTCTCTTTCTGACTGACCTCACTCTGCCCAACAGGCTCTAGGATCACCCACCTCATTAGAAATGACTCAAGTGCATTCCTTTTTATGGCTAAGTAATATTCCATTGTGCATAGGTATGTAGTAGCTGGATCATGGAAAAAGCAAGAGAGTTCCAGAAAAACATCTATTTCTGCTTTATTGACTATGCCAAAGCCTTTGACTGTGTGGATCACAATAAACTGTGGAAAATTCTGAAGGAGATGGGAATATCAGACCACCTAACCTGCCTCTTGAGAAATCTGTATGCAGGTCAGGAAGCAACAGTTAGAATTGGACATGGAACAACAGACTGGTTTCAAACAGGAAAAGGAGTACGTCAAGGCTGTATATTGTCACCCTACTTATTTAACTTATGTGCAGAGTACATCATGAGAAACGCTGGACTGGAAGAAACACAAGCTGGAATCAAGATTGCCGGGAGAAATATCAATAACCTCAGATATGCAGATGACGCCACCCTTATGGCAGAAAGTGAAGAGGAGCTAAAAAGCCTCTTGATGAAAGTGAAAGAGGAGAGTGAAAAAGTTGGCTAAAAGCTCAGCATTCAGAAAATGAAGATCATGGCATCCGGTCCCATCACTTCATGGGAAATAGATGGGGAAACAGTGGAAACAGTGTCAGACTTTATTTTTGGGGGCTCCAAAATCACTGCAGATGGTGACTGCAGCCATGAAATTATACCACCCTTCTGGCAGAAAGTGTGAAGAACTAAAGAACCTCTTGATGAAAGTGAAAGAGGAGAGTGAAAAGGTTGGTTTAAAGTTCAATATTTAGAAAACCACAATAATGGCATCCAATGCCATCACTTCATGGGAAATAGATGGGGAAACAGTGGAAACAGTGTCAGACTTTATTTTTTTGGGCTCCAAAATCACTGCAGATGGTGACTGCAGCCATGAAATTAGAAGACGCTTACTTCTTGGAAGAAAAGTTATGACCAACCTGGATAGTATATTCAAAAGCAGAGACATTACTTTGCTGACTAAGGTCCGCCTAGTCAAGGCTATGGTTTTTCCTGTGGTCATGTATGGATGTGAAAGTTGGACTGTGAAGAAAGCTGAGCGCCAAAGAATTGATACTTTTGAACTGTGGTGTTGGAGAAGACTCTTGAGAGTCCCTTGGCCTGCAAGGAGATCCAACCAGTCCATTCTGAAGGAGATCAACCCTGGGATTTCTTTGGAAGGAATGATGCTAAAGCTGAAACTCCAGTACTTTGGCCACCTCATGTGAAGAGCTGACTCATTGGAAAAGACTCTGATGCTGGGAGGGATTGGGGGCAGGAGGAGAAGGGGACGACCAAGGATGAGATGGCTGGATGGCATCACGAACTCGATGGACTTGAGTCTGAGTGAACTCCGGGAGTTGGTGATGAACAGGGAGGCCTGGCGTGCTGCGATTCATGGGGTCGCAAAGAGTCGGACATGACTGAGCGACTGAACTGAACTGAACTGAACCGGGTACGCTCCCTGGCGGTCTGTGATTACGATTCAGGGCTCTCACTGCTGCAGCCCGGGTTCTCTTCCTGGTCAAGGAAGCCTTTCTTTTTCCTCGCCACCTGCCACCTACCAACCTCCTCAGTGTGACTGTACCACCCTTTGGGCTTCCCTGGTGGCTCAGATGGTAAAGAATTCGCCTGTAATGCAGGAGACCAGGTTCGATCCCTGGGTCGGGAAGATCCCCTGGAGAAGGAAATGGCAACCCATTCCAATATTCTTGCCTGGAGAATCCCACGGACAGAGGAGCCTGGTTGGCTGCAGTCCAACACGCTTGAGCAGTTAACACAACAACAGCACTTAGTGTTGCTCAAAGAAAGGCAGGGTCGTCCCACTCAGCCTCCTGGTTAAAGTCAACTGCTCAGAGGCTGGACTCCCTCAGGAGTGAATGTTATTGTTCAGTCTCCAGGTCAGGTCCAGCCCTTTGTGACCCCACGGACTGCACCACACCAGGCCTCCCTGTCTCTTACCATCTCCCGAAGTTTGCCCAAGTTCATGTCCATTGAATCCGTGATACCATCCAAAGGATACATCTCATCCTCTGTCACCCTCTTCTCCCTCTGCCCTCAGTCTTTCCCAGCATCAGGATCTTTTCCAGTGAGTCGGCTCTTCGCATCAGGTGGCCAAAGTACTGGAGCTTCAGCTTTAGCATCAGTCCTTCCAATGAGTGTTCAGGGTTGATTTCCTTTCAGGGTTGACTGTTTTATGTCCTTGCTGTCAAGGGACTCTCACGAGTCTTCTCCGGCACCACGGTTCAAACACTTTCAATTCTTTGGTGCTCTGCCTTTTTTATGGTCCAACTCTCACATCTATATATGACTATTGGAAAGACCATAGCCTTGACTCTATGGACCTCTGTCGGCAAAGTGATATCTTTGCTTTTTAATACCCTGTCTAGGTTTGTCATTGCTTTCCTTCCAAGAAGCAGTCGTTTTCTAATTTCATGGCTAAAGTCACCGTCTGCAGTGATTTTAGAGCCCAAGAAGAGGAAATCTGTCACTGCTTGCACCTTTTCCCCTCCTGTTTGCCATGAAATGATGGAACTGGATGCCATGATCTTATTTTTTTTTTAACATTGAGTTTTAAGCTGGCTTTTTCACTCTCCTCTTTCACCCTCATCAAGAGGCTCTTTACTCCCTCATTGCTTTCTACCATTACAGTGCTATCATCTGCATATCTGAGGTTACTGATATTTCTCCTCGCAGTCTGGATTCCAGCTTGTAACTCATCCAGTCCGGCATTTCACATGATGTACTCTGCATATAAGTTAAGTAAGCAGGGTGACAATATGCAACCTTGTTGCACTTGTGTGAATAGAAATTATAGTAATCCCCACATGCCTCTAAGCCCTTTGCTAACTAAGAACCACTATTGGAATACTGATTTCCATAGTATTCATGGTTGAATATTTATTTTATAAATTCCTTAAAACATTTCACAGGCAGATCACTTTTTTCCCTTTTTATTTAGGCTTTAGGGTAATGTGAGTTGTATACTGTTTTGTTTCTACCATGCTGATAATTTCATTGTGTTTGGTATATATTTAAGGGAGAAGTTTTTTCCACAGGATAGCTTCAATGTAGCAGAATGATTTTTCATTTCTTTCTTTTCACTTGGTAGTACTAACTTTTTTTTCTAGTCCTTCAGTGTATTTACTCTGAATACCAGTAATCTTTTTATGGATGGAAATACTGAGAAGGCAGCTCTTATTTCAAGTGAGTCTTTTCTGCTCTCATGCATGATAATGTTTGAGCATTCTAAGAAAATTTCAAAAATAGTTTTTAAGAGGGCTGTGTTGCCCTGGGGAGTAGCATCTTCGAGGCAATCTGGTTAAGGGAGAGAGTTTGAAAGCCATTTCGACAAGGAAAGTCACTTTCTACCTCGAGTCTGAATGCACCTGGATCCATCACCAGGCAGAACTCTGATGCCATCTTGACACTACCATTTCATTATCTCTTATCCATAGTTCTGGATATTGCTGTTCTTCTGTCAGCGCTCTATCACATGAATAATTGGTGTACTCAGAGTCTTTGGGAATCATCAGCTATGTCAGTTTCCCTATGTCTTCTCATAGTTGATATACAAGCCCTGTTTTATTTTTGTGTAATTATTATCTCATCATATATGATGTAAGTCAATTCAACTCTGTTATGGAGTGAAGGTGGAAGACAAGAAAGGAAGGAAAAGAAAGGCAGGCTTGTATTTGTTATGATTTCAAGGACAGATATTTGAAATTGAACCTTTTCCCAGGGTTACCTACCACTTGCTATGGTTATGTAATTGGACAGTTAGTGCCAAGCATGGTTTATAACTTTTTTAAACTGAGCAAAATTTCACTTTAACTTTGAGGTTCCTGAAAGTACTAACGAATTGGAATTTGCAAATTAAATTCAATACATACTTTTTAAATAAATCAATTCAGCATATCTATGTGTGTGTATTCAGCTTTTCTTTATCAGAGGATATAAAGGAGAGTGTGAATTACCCCATTCTGTAGAATTCAACTTATAACTGAAAACATGAGTGGGATTCTTTCACGTCTATATAAAACACTGTTTCCCAGTTTTTCTAATGATACATTCGGGTATCAAAAATGTTTTCTATTTACTTGCTCAAAGTTCCTTTAAATAAAGAAATAGAATCATACCAGCTCCCAGCTCTGGTGGCCCACAGTATGGCAGCCAAATGCCTTGCTATTACCATAACCCTTTATACTTGCTGAATGCTATTCAGTACATCTAATTGTGAGTATTCACAGTCTTTTCAGGGGGTGTGAAGGAGGCTGGCATTGCTCTTGTGCAGATTACAAAGCTGGGAACAGAAGAGGGGAGAAATAATGGCATAGAGTAGTCTTAGAAGTTGGGTTCAAGTCTACAGTTTGCCTTTCTCTTTAAGATCCAGGAAGGTGAAAAATCTGATGGCAGCGAACACGATGTCCTATTATTAATGAATTATTAATTTACATACTTCAAATCAATTTGTAGCAATGAGGTAGCAAACCTGTTAATATGTGAACTAAATGATTAGCATAAGTAACAATGCCAAGACCAAACTTCAGGAAGACGAAGAGGTTGTAATATAAGATACCTCTTCAGGAGGATTTAGGAATAACAGGGAACTACGTAACAGATCTAAGACTCAAGAAACATTATCGGCCATAGTACAAAAAGAACTAAGGCTGCTGGGAGTTTAGTGATACTGTCAAGGTGGCCAGCTATTTTACCTGATTGTGTATGTGCTATTTTCCAGAGAAAAGAGAGATGAAATCAAACCAAGATTTAACCAGAATCATGGAATTTAAATATCAGACTAAGAATAGCTATAGAATTTGGGTGTTTTCCACTAGCACTGAGGATAGAACTAGACAGAGGCATATGTTACTTTATGATAACATTTATTAAATGATAAGCATTTCCTGAACATCTTCTGTGTGCTGGGCAATGTATTGCTGTTCAGCTGCTCAGTCATTTCTCACTCTTTGCCATCCCATGGACTGCAGCACAGCAGGCTTCCTTGTCCTTCACCGTCTCCCAGAGTTTGCTCAAACTCATGTCCATTGAGTCAATGATACCATCCAACCATCTCATCCTCTGTCATCCTCTTCTCCTCCTGCCTTCAGTCTTTCCCAGCATCAGGGTCTTTTCCAGTGAGTCATCTCTTCACATCAGGTGGCCAAAGTATTGGAATTTCAGCTTCAGCATCAGTCCTTCCAATGAATATTCAGTGTTAACTTCTTTTAGGATGGACTGGTTTGATCTCCTTGCTGTTCAAGGGACTCTCAGGAGTCTTCTCCAGCACTTGAGAAGTGTTCAAAAGCATCAGTTCTTCAGTGCTCTCCTTCTTTAGGGTCCGACTCTCACATCCATACATGACTACCGGAAAGACCGCAGCCTTAACTATACAGACCTTTGTTGGCAGAGTGATGTCTCTGCTTTTTAATGCACTGTTTAGATTCTGCTGATACAGTGATGACCCAGAAAGGGTACTAAAATGTGTCAGCATAGATAACTGTGGGCATTCAGGATTGATCTGTTTCCCTTGGCATGGTATGAGCCATAGGTCTCTGGACAGTTTCTCTCTTTTTTCAGGTTTCAAAGGAGAGCTGGAGTGAGTTGGTGTTCGCTGGTACGGGTCTGAGGAGTCTCTCGGGCGTTAGGGGGATTCTGGGGCAGTTGGCTTTTGTTTGGAAAGTGGAGTTTGAGTGCTGTTCCCCTGGTGGCTCTGTCCCACATCACCCCTTCAGGCTAGTTCTTGGGGACCCGGCTACCTCTAGGGTGTGTCTGGCTTGAGGGAGGCAGGACTATGTTCCCTGGCAGCTGTACTTTCTAGAAATCAGTTAAGCATATAATGACAGAGTCCCTGGGATGGCAGAAAGGCATAGATGCCGAGGCAATGCCTGGGGACATTTTATTAAGCCAGTACCTGTAAATGCATGTCACTTGGCTGGATGTTGTACAGATCAGTTTAAACAGCAGCTGTGCCTTCTTGGAGGCAAGGTGCGAAGCACACGGCGGTGCAGGGAACGTGTGTGAACCTGAACAAACGCACAGCGTAGCACTGTTTTTGACCACGCAGAGGCACAAGCTGCCTTTTTTGGGGTTCGTGAGCTGAAGTCGTGAGCAAAGTGGTGTAGGAGCTGCGTTTTTAGAACGTGAGGTGGAAGCAGTGGCTGCCTCTGTATAGACAGTCAGGAGAGGTTGCTGAGGGGGCGGTTTTGAGAGCTGGTTGAAGGGAGAAAGGGAGGGAACCTGCCATTTAGATGGGTGATGACTTTCCGGGCGCTGGGTACTGCGTCTTTTTAATTTTTTTCTTTTAAAAAATTTATTCGTTAATTGGAGGGAAATTGATTTACAATGTTGTGTTGGCTTCTGCTGTGAAATAAAAGAAAGTGAAAGTGTTAGTTGCCCAGTCACGTCCAGCTCTTTTCAACCGCATGGACTGTATAGCCCACCAGGCTCCTCTGTCCATGGGATTCTCCAGGCAAGAATACTAGAGTGGGTCGCCATTCCCTTCTCCAGGGGATCTTCCCACCCAGGGATCGAACTCCAGTCTCCTGCATTGCAGGCAGATTCTTTACTGTCTGAGCCACCAAGGAAGCCCTACAACAACCCAGCTCAGCCATAATTACACATATACCACCTGCCTTTTGTGCCTCCCTCCCAGCCCCCCATCCCACTCATCACAGAGGGCTTCCCTGATGGCTCAGTTGGTAAAGAATCTGCCTGCAATGCAGGAGACCTGGGTTCAATCCTTGGGCTGGGATGATCCCCTGGAGAAGGAAACAGCTACCCATTCCTGTATTCTGGCCTGGAGAATTCCATGGACTGTCTAGTCCATGGGGTTGCAAAGAGTCGGACACAACTGAGCAACTTTCACTTCCACTTTGAGACTTTAAGTAATTTGTGCACCAAGTACTCACAAATTACTGCGTGTGTTTATATACCACATTGTAACATACACACACACAGACACACACACACATATGGCGGTGATTAAGAATGCAATGAAAGGTATTTTGAGTACTTCATGAAACTCTGAGGACAGCCAAAGAAACAAATTCCCATTCTTTGAGGAAATGCCAATAGAACCAATCCTTATACAATAAACAAAACTGAAAAGAAAATAGGAATGAAAAGCAGCATTGAACATGTATATATAAAACTGAAGCATCTAGAAGATTCAGGGTGGCCAGCCCGGGTCACAACTATAAAGGAGAACGTCTTGGAAGAGTGAGCTTAAAGCACGGCTTTGTAGTTAGGATTAACAGGACAAAAGTGTTGGATTGCTTCTCGGCCTTTTGGCTAAGATCAAGTGTAGATTAGAAGTACTGGAAAGAAGCTTAGATAGTTGAAGTGTGCCTAGTGAAGGGCCTTGAAGTGGCACAGGTTGATGCTGTTGGTGTTTGTATGACTCCACTGGAAGGTCTTAAGGGAAGTATGTTTAAAAAAAAACATACACACATGACAGTATGCACACTACAATATGCAAAATAAATAATTAACAAGATGTGAACTGCTCCAGTCTTTTTGGAAAACAACCAGGCAACATCTGTTAAAATTCACATTCTTCTCTTGAAATTTTTTGGAACCAAAACTACCCTATGTAATGGTACCTGCACGAAGATATTCATTGCAGCACTGATTATACTGGGCACCTCCCCAGCCAGAAAAAAGTGAAGTAAATAAGTGTCCATCAAAGGGGCAATGTTTGAGTACATACAGTATTTGCTTATCATGAGCTATTCACCAGTCCCTTAAAGCCGTTAGTTATGGATGTACCATTTAGCATGCATATTCATTATGAATTGTTAAGTAAAATAGCAAGAGACAGAAGAGTGCATAACTATGATGCTATTTTTGTCAAACAGTGGCAAAAAGTGCATACGTGTGTGTAATTATATATTTATACATGTGTACACACACATAGACACATGCATTGGCAGCAAGTAAACAAAGTCTTAGGTCATCTTAAATCCAGAAACTGTCAGATGCACTTTTGTTTTTATACCTCCTCATCTACCAAGGTTTTTTATGGCATTAAAACATGAAGGGTTTTAGCTGGGGTTTGGAGGGAGGGGTAAGGGGAGCATTTCACCTTTAAGAATAATTAATAGAGATCTTGTTTTGAAAGTTTCTGTTGAGAAGGTGGCCAGGATTTATGGCATTGCCTGTTGAATAAGATACCCCATAGTTATCCAAGCGTATGGTACATTCCGCTAAAGCCGTCAGAGCTGGGTAGGTTTCGGAACAAGTTACCATAGCTGAGAAAACGAATGACTCCAGTGGAGACTATAGTGCGTCTCTCCTCGGTCAACTTGGTATCTAAGTGGAAAGGCACATTTTATCCTTTGGTGGATCTTCTTCCTGTAGTAAGTGTTGATTCTTCCTCCTACAGCTGTGTTCTAAGGATAGCTAAAAGGGCCTCACTTATCCTGGCTTACTCCTACCCTTACCTTGTTGGAAAGAGGGACCTATGCAGTGAGAGTGTGTGAAAATTTAGATCTTGTATTAAACGAAGTAAAGCGTCCTTCTTGGATGTGTTTTTCAAACTTTTCAAACCTTGATACAAAATAACCAATACATCTTATGTTACATTCTGTTATATTGGTGTGTATATGTATATGGTTGTGCCTATATATATATGTACACATATATATAGAATAATGGCTATGAAGGAAAATTTCATGAAACATTACTTGCCCTAACTCTGTGTATTCCTAGTAATTTCTACTCTATTCTCATCTACTTTAAAAAAATTTTTTTTATTTCATTAAGTTGACTTACTGATCCACTAATGGGGTAGTGACCTGCATTAAAAAAAAAAAATGGCATCAGAAAACACCTATCAAGCTGGGTGTCTGGCATTCCCTAGTCAGAAGATTTCCACTGGGCTGGTTAGGCAGTTACTCAGTGAGATCAAATCCAGACCTAGATGTTCTTCGCTTTGTTGAGTACATGCCAGTAAGGCCAGCTTATGGGGAAGACATTCAGGGAGCAGGTTTCTTAAGATATTGGGTTGGCCCAAAAGTTCACTCAAGTTTTCCCATTACATCGTAGGGAAAAACGTAAGCAAACTTTTGGGCCAACCCAATAGTTTTCAGTCTTAAGGAAAGCATTGTGTGATACTTTTAGAGAATTCGCTTAAAATGGGAGCAGATACTTTTTTACTGCTGTGGTAGATGCCTTAGGTAATAATTTTTCTCCAGCAGTTGGATTTGTCATAAGAAGGCTGATCATCCTGATATAAATAGAAGGCATCCCAGTTAATTTCACCTCTGCCCTTAGCATTCTTTTCTACTTAAGCTTTAAAATCATATGCTTAAATAGAAAGAAAAAAGTTCCATACCTTACTTAACAACAATTAAGTATATTTTTATAGTAATTATCCCAGTTGGGCAAACTGCTAAATTCATTCTTTGTAGGACCAGTAGAGATCAGTTGCGCACCTCATTTCAAATATGGGATTTGTGTGGGTCATAATCATAGAGGTGGCTGATGTAGGCATTGAAAGTGGAAGTGTTTAAAAATCTGACTCCTACTTTGACTGCAAAGGAAAATGACATGTATTATAGCTAACTGGATTTGAGAGCAACAAATTTTAAAAAGACGGCAGAAAATGGACTCTGCCTACGGCGTCCTAGGATACCTAATTTAAGATGTGTATAACAAACATTTTTAGGTATTCATTAGGAAAGGAAGCCTTTATATCCTGCCATCAACTTTGTTTTTTTAATCTAACATGTTTTTCACGGTCATTAACACTGATGCCTTTGATTTTGCAGGTGTTGTCAAAAGATAGTTAATCACATGAGGAAAGAGCAGAGTTGGGGTTGGCAACCTCTCTCTTCATAGTACTTTTCCATAAGACTTCTTTCAACAACTTCATTGTTCTTTCCTTTTTACTCTGGAGTAGATCTAATATTGTAGGAACTTGATTTTATTTCCTTATTACATGAGTGTTTGAAATAAATTGAGCTATAAGAAGAATATAAAGTAAAAACCATAGCAGTAATACTTAAACAGTTAATGAAACACTTAATAAAAAGGGTATTCTAAGACAGTGAAAGTCAAATCATAGGTCTTCCTAAAATATCCCTTTCCATTTGCCCTCCCTTCCTAGAATTCTCTACCAACACTGAAGTATTGGCGTTTAGGATAGAAAGGAAGTGTGGATAGAGCTTTCTGCTCTAAGGTCGTTTCCCACATCTTTAAATAAAGACAGCCTCAAGAGCCAGAGTAGAAATAGCTTTTATAATCTATACTGGTCATAATTTGAACTATTCCTACTGGCTGTGACTTTGTAACTGGCAAGAATTAATACGCCTTTCTTAGTTTTTGTAGGACTGTCAAAAATGAAGATACCAAATTTGTGACCAGTCCCAAGTGAAACAGACTATTGTTCTTGGTGCCCTGTTTTCAGAATAAGTCCTACGTCATTCTCTCTGAAAACAGTGCTGAAGTAGGTGGCATTTGGGAGTCACTGCAAAACCCAGAATGAGGATAGGAAATCAATGAAGCAGAATGCCATCAACATTACATTGGCATGCTTTGGAGTTTTTACAGGGTACCCAACATAATCTCTCTTGCTAGACCAAGGAAACAATACGGAGTCATCCATTACTGTTGTCTCCGCTCTACTTACTGATGACAGTGGTTTGTATTATGTCGTATGATGGTCCATGGAATCTTAACTGGATTCTGAATTCATTTGTCTTCCAAACTATAGCTTTGTTTTTTCTAAGAGTGAATTCTTGGTGACCTTGGGATTTTGTTTTATTCTTGATGTCTGCTCGGTTATTTTGTTCAGATTACATTTTCTCCATTCCTTTATTCTCAATAGTGTTCCTAACCTTATTCCCTAGTGGATGATTTTGCAGGAGAACAGACTGTCCTTTGACACTTGGATCTCACCCATTGTCCACTTGCTTGATGTGTTTCATGAGCACAGGCGTTTCTAAATGGAGAGACTCAGTGTCCTCTTTCAGTTCCATCAAAATATGGGTTTAATTAGTTTTCCTTTAATTTCAAAAGGAAATGGAGAAGGGATAATGATGTGTTCAAAACTGGGTGCATGTTATTTCTTGTAGGTGAAACAGCGTAGAGGAACCTACCCACTGCCAAATGTCACTGGTGCAGCACTGTAAGCGCCCGAGCGCAGAGGTGTTATCTGTTTGGTTGGCTATTCTCACATGCAGTTTGTCAAAATAGAGAAACAGGGTGTAGATATTCCAAGTATTAATATAAAGCCAAACATATTCTGAGCTTATCTGTCTCCTTAATATCTGGAGAGAGAGAGTTCTGAGCAAAGGAAGAAGTGGATAACTGTGGGACATCACAGTCCTCACCGGCCTTCAGATACTTGATTTTTTTCTTGTTCCTCCTTCTGCACACTGGACACCAAAATACCTTGTCATTATGAACTTTTACTGTTTTTTAACAAAAGGTTCAAAAAAACAAGAACCAATATTCACACAGTGTAATAGCATGGAACTTGCTATTCTAAAGCACAATATAGGATCATAAAAGGTTTGAACAGGACTATGAATAAAGAACCTGAAATGGCAACTACACAGCCACCAACCTTTCCTAGTCATGCTGTCGTAGAAGACTGTCCCCTCCTCATTACTCCCTCAGGGCCTCTGCTGCAGGAAAATTGTTGGGGTGGGGGGTGGTTAAGGATGGCTTTACTCCAAGTGGAAATTGTTGTTCTCCTGATGAAACTGGCTGGCATTCAGGACCAGGTATTTAGCTCTTGGCATATGACTGTCACCTAGCCACACTGACACCTGCCCTTAATGCCAAGGGTTTCAGAACCAGCATCATGAAGTTCTTTGGGGTTAATTCATAGCAATAATACTTTTGAGAAAAAGGGGGAAATCTTCATTTTCCTTGTCTGGAAGTGCCTCAGAAGGATCGCCAAATGTACTTGCTGGTAACTTGATACATAATCTGCTAAGGAAGAAATTGTCCCTTTAATGGAAAAAACACCTGCTATGACATCACTTGGCCACCAAGGGATGCGTTACTAGCCCTTCTTGGGAAAGCAGAGGGGGGATGGGTATGTTTTCTTTTCTTTTCATGCAGCACTACCTCACAGTGAGTCTTTCTGCTGCCCATCTTCAATTCTGAGGAAATCAGTTCAGTTCAGTTCAGTTCAGTTCAGTTGCTGAGTCATGTCCAATTCTTTGCGACCCCATGGACTGCAGCACGCCAGGCTTCCCTGTCCACTATCTCCTTGTCCTCCTTGGCAAGCATTTAATCCGAAGGGCACCGATGGTCGTGTAGCACTGCCTAGCTGGTTGTTTGTAATAATCAGTGCTGACATCTATTCATTATCCTTCTGTGTTAGACATTATACCCAAGAGTTTACATAATTTAATCTTATTTAATCTTCTGGACAATTTTTTGAGGAAGTGACTATTATTTTCTTTATTTTACAGATGAGGAAAGCGATGCTTAGAGAAGCTAAGTGAGATAGCCAGGACTGCTCAGCTCTTAAATGTGTTGCCAGGACTAGATTCAAGTCCATCTTATTCTGAAGGAGATACTCTGAAGTTATACTGCGATTCTCAGTAGAGAGGGTGGAGACCAGGGCTAAGACCTGTCCTCAGTCGGGTGGGGCAGAAGGACCTAGGGGATTTTTTTCAAGCTCTCTGTGTTTCTGTTCCCCTTTGCCGTGTTCCTCCTCCATCCTCCCCTCTTTCTTCCTTTTCTGGTGCCTCTCTTCTTGGATAGACTGGGTGGGGGAGTGTTATCCCTACTGCCATTCACTGCCACAATGAGCCACTGTTCCTGAGAGGGTGTCACAGCTCTTAGGGGGACCAGGAAGGTGAACTGCTGAGAACCAGTGGGCTGGGGAAGGCTGACAAATCCCCAGCCAGTTTTTCGGTGACTTCCTGTGTGAGGCATTCTCTCTACGATGGCATAGCTTCAGGGGCATGCACAGTGGCGGAGTGCTAAGACAAGCTGGAAACAGCCTCTGTGGATATGAGAAACGTATGCATTAAAAAAAATAGGAAACTTGTCTATAAAATGTACGTATGTGTGTGCAGTCAGTCATGTCTGACTCTTTGGGACCCTATGGACTGTAGCCTGCCAGACTTCTCCGTGTCCGTGGAATTTTCCAGGCAAGAATACTGGAATGGGTTGCCATCTCCTACTCCAGAGGATTTTCCTGACCCAGGGATCAGACCCACGTCTCCTATACTGGTAGGCGATTCTTTACCTCTGCACCTTTGCGTGTACACATAAATAAGCAAAGCACATATTCATGAAAAATGTGTATGTAAATGAGAAAAATATATATATACATAGATATTTTATATGTAGACCTATATATCTAGGTATAGAAATTGATGTAAAAGTATTGGACTCTAGGTACGTATTTCCTCCCCTCCCAATTCCAACATCAGCCTTAGTAAAAGTGCAAAGCTGTTATGCGTTTGTTGCACAGCAGTTCTCCTTTGAGACTTGCAAGACTGAGCTGGGGAGTTGATGAGGATGAAGGCATGCCCAGGCCTTCAAGGAGCTCACAATCCAAAGGACTTTTGTTTTTCTTGAGGATAATGTTGACAGTTCAATGTATAGATCACTGCTCTTAGAGCATCGTGATTTAGACAGCCAGAGAATTCTGTGGAAATTTTCCGAAAAGTAAAAAAAATTAAAAAACGAATACAGGGCCCCATGCCATTTAATCGGTAAGAGCTGACTAGGACTGCCTTTGGAGTTCCAGTGTATTTACTCAATTACGCAATTGATATTGAGTGCGACTTTTTTTTGTTTTCTTGGCATCCTGTAGTTTGCAATCGGTTAAAAGTGGGCAGTTCACAGCAGGGAAAGATCTGGAAGAAGCAAGAATAGATCTGGAAGCTCAGTATTTCCAAGTTTTCTGTTTAAGGATGAAAGGGCCATTTATAACTCAGCAGCCCATGAGGTCATCCCTGAGTACATCATAGCATCAGAAAGTTGTGTTTTCTCCTCTAAGCACATCTCCTATCCTGCCTTCCCTCTGCTCAAAAACCTGTCCTTTTTCCATCTCCTGCCTCCAGTCTTCTTTCCATCTTTTTTCCAATTCAGGGTCCTCTAGGGTCCAGACCAAACGTTATTTTTGGTACACTTCTTATCCCTTCTGGAGAAGGCAGTGGCACCCCACTCCAGTACTCTGGCCTGGAAAATCCCGTGCACGGAGGAGCCTGGTAGGCTGCAGTCCATAAGGTCGCTTAGAGTCGGACACGACTGAGTGACNTCTCTTCACATCAGGTGGCCAAAGTATTGGAATTTCAGCTTCAGCATCAGTCCTTCCAATGAATATTCAGTGTTAACTTCTTTTAGGATGGACTGGTTTGATCTCCTTGCTGTTCAAGGGACTCTCAGGAGTCTTCTCCAGCACTTGAGAAGTGTTCAAAAGCATCAGTTCTTCAGTGCTCTCCTTCTTTAGGGTCCGACTCTCACATCCATACATGACTACCGGAAAGACCGCAGCCTTAACTATACAGACCTTTGTTGGCAGAGTGATGTCTCTGCTTTTTAATGCACTGTTTAGATTCTGCTGATACAGTGATGACCCAGAAAGGGTACTAAAATGTGTCAGCATAGATAACTGTGGGCATTCAGGATTGATCTGTTTCCCTTGGCATGGTATGAGCCATAGGTCTCTGGACAGTTTCTCTCTTTTTTCAGGTTTCAAAGGAGAGCTGGAGTGAGTTGGTGTTCGCTGGTACGGGTCTGAGGAGTCTCTCGGGCGTTAGGGGGATTCTGGGGCAGTTGGCTTTTGTTTGGAAAGTGGAGTTTGAGTGCTGTTCCCCTGGTGGCTCTGTCCCACATCACCCCTTCAGGCTAGTTCTTGGGGACCCGGCTACCTCTAGGGTGTGTCTGGCTTGAGGGAGGCAGGACTATGTTCCCTGGCAGCTGTACTTTCTAGAAATCAGTTAAGCATATAATGACAGAGTCCCTGGGATGGCAGAAAGGCATAGATGCCGAGGCAATGCCTGGGGACATTTTATTAAGCCAGTACCTGTAAATGCATGTCACTTGGCTGGATGTTGTACAGATCAGTTTAAACAGCAGCTGTGCCTTCTTGGAGGCAAGGTGCGAAGCACACGGCGGTGCAGGGAACGTGTGTGAACCTGAACAAACGCACAGCGTAGCACTGTTTTTGACCACGCAGAGGCACAAGCTGCCTTTTTTGGGGTTCGTGAGCTGAAGTCGTGAGCAAAGTGGTGTAGGAGCTGCGTTTTTAGAACGTGAGGTGGAAGCAGTGGCTGCCTCTGTATAGACAGTCAGGAGAGGTTGCTGAGGGGGCGGTTTTGAGAGCTGGTTGAAGGGAGAAAGGGAGGGAACCTGCCATTTAGATGGGTGATGACTTTCCGGGCGCTGGGTACTGCGTCTTTTTAATTTTTTTCTTTTAAAAAATTTATTCGTTAATTGGAGGGAAATTGATTTACAATGTTGTGTTGGCTTCTGCTGTGAAATAAAAGAAAGTGAAAGTGTTAGTTGCCCAGTCACGTCCAGCTCTTTTCAACCGCATGGACTGTATAGCCCACCAGGCTCCTCTGTCCATGGGATTCTCCAGGCAAGAATACTAGAGTGGGTCGCCATTCCCTTCTCCAGGGGATCTTCCCACCCAGGGATCGAACTCCAGTCTCCTGCATTGCAGGCAGATTCTTTACTGTCTGAGCCACCAAGGAAGCCCTACAACAACCCAGCTCAGCCATAATTACACATATACCACCTGCCTTTTGTGCCTCCCTCCCAGCCCCCCATCCCACTCATCACAGAGGGCTTCCCTGATGGCTNTCTCCTGCATTGCAGGCAGATTCTTTACTGTCTGAGCCACCAAGGAAGCCCTACAACAACCCAGCTCAGCCATAATTACACATATACCACCTGCCTTTTGTGCCTCCCTCCCAGCCCCCCATCCCACTCATCACAGAGGGCTTCCCTGATGGCTCAGTTGGTAAAGAATCTGCCTGCAATGCAGGAGACCTGGGTTCAATCCTTGGGCTGGGATGATCCCCTGGAGAAGGAAACAGCTACCCATTCCTGTATTCTGGCCTGGAGAATTCCATGGACTGTCTAGTCCATGGGGTTGCAAAGAGTCGGACACAACTGAGCAACTTTCACTTCCACTTTGAGACTTTAAGTAATTTGTGCACCAAGTACTCACAAATTACTGCGTGTGTTTATATACCACATTGTAACATACACACACACAGACACACACACACATATGGCGGTGATTAAGAATGCAATGAAAGGTATTTTGAGTACTTCATGAAACTCTGAGGACAGCCAAAGAAACAAATTCCCATTCTTTGAGGAAATGCCAATAGAACCAATCCTTATACAATAAACAAAACTGAAAAGAAAATAGGAATGAAAAGCAGCATTGAACATGTATATATAAAACTGAAGCATCTAGAAGATTCAGGGTGGCCAGCCCGGGTCACAACTATAAAGGAGAACGTCTTGGAAGAGTGAGCTTAAAGCACGGCTTTGTAGTTAGGATTAACAGGACAAAAGTGTTGGATTGCTTCTCGGCCTTTTGGCTAAGATCAAGTGTAGATTAGAAGTACTGGAAAGAAGCTTAGATAGTTGAAGTGTGCCTAGTGAAGGGCCTTGAAGTGGCACAGGTTGATGCTGTTGGTGTTTGTATGACTCCACTGGAAGGTCTTAAGGGAAGTATGTTTAAAAAAAAACATACACACATGACAGTATGCACACTACAATATGCAAAATAAATAATTAACAAGATGTGAACTGCTCCAGTCTTTTTGGAAAACAACCAGGCAACATCTGTTAAAATTCACATTCTTCTCTTGAAATTTTTTGGAACCAAAACTACCCTATGTAATGGTACCTGCACGAAGATATTCATTGCAGCACTGATTATACTGGGCACCTCCCCAGCCAGAAAAAAGTGAAGTAAATAAGTGTCCATCAAAGGGGCAATGTTTGAGTACATACAGTATTTGCTTATCATGAGCTATTCACCAGTCCCTTAAAGCCGTTAGTTATGGATGTACCATTTAGCATGCATATTCATTATGAATTGTTAAGTAAAATAGCAAGAGACAGAAGAGTGCATAACTATGATGCTATTTTTGTCAAACAGTGGCAAAAAGTGCATACGTGTGTGTAATTATATATTTATACATGTGTACACACACATAGACACATGCATTGGCAGCAAGTAAACAAAGTCTTAGGTCATCTTAAATCCAGAAACTGTCAGATGCACTTTTGTTTTTATACCTCCTCATCTACCAAGGTTTTTTATGGCATTAAAACATGAAGGGTTTTAGCTGGGGTTTGGAGGGAGGGGTAAGGGGAGCATTTCACCTTTAAGAATAATTAATAGAGATCTTGTTTTGAAAGTTTCTGTTGAGAAGGTGGCCAGGATTTATGGCATTGCCTGTTGAATAAGATACCCCATAGTTATCCAAGCGTATGGTACATTCCGCTAAAGCCGTCAGAGCTGGGTAGGTTTCGGAACAAGTTACCATAGCTGAGAAAACGAATGACTCCAGTGGAGACTATAGTGTGTCTCTCCTCTGTCAACTTGGTATCTATTTTTATCCTTTGGTGGATCTTCTTCCTGTAGTAAGTGTTGATTCTTCCTCCTACAGCTGTGTTCTAAGGATAGCTAAAAGGGCCTCACTTATCCTGGCTTACTCCTACCCTTACCTTGTTGGAAAGAGGGACCTATGCAGTGAGAGTGTGTGAAAATTTAGATCTTGTATTAAACGAAGTAAAGCGTCCTTCTTGGATGTGTTTTTCAAACTTTTCAAACCTTGATACAAAATAACCAATACATCTTATGTTACATTCTGTTATATTGGTGTGTATATGTATATGGTTGTGCCTATATATATATGTACACATATATATAGAATAATGGCTATGAAGGAAAATTTCATGAAACATTACTTGCCCTAACTCTGTGTATTCCTAGTAATTTCTACTCTATTCTCATCTACTTTTAAAAAAATTTTTTTATTTCATTAAGTTGACTTACTGATCCACTAATGGGGTAGTGACCTGCATTAAAAAAAAAAAATGGCATCAGAAAACACCTATCAAGCTGGGTGTCTGGCATTCCCTAGTCAGAAGATTTCCACTGGGCTGGTTAGGCAGTTACTCAGTGAGATCAAATCCAGACCTAGATGTTCTTCGCTTTGTTGAGTACATGCCAGTAAGGCCAGCTTATGGGGAAGACATTCAGGGAGCAGGTTTCTTAAGATATTGGGTTGGCCCAAAAGTTCACTCAAGTTTTCCCATTACATCGTAGGGAAAAACGTAAGCAAACTTTTGGGCCAACCCAATAGTTTTCAGTCTTAAGGAAAGCATTGTGTGATACTTTTAGAGAATTCGCTTAAAATGGGAGCAGATACTTTTTTACTGCTGTGGTAGATGCCTTAGGTAATAATTTTTCTCCAGCAGTTGGATTTGTCATAAGAAGGCTGATCATCCTGATATAAATAGAAGGCATCCCAGTTAATTTCACCTCTGCCCTTAGCATTCTTTTCTACTTAAGCTTTAAAATCATATGCTTAAATAGAAAGAAAAAAGTTCCATACCTTACTTAACAACAATTAAGTATATTTTTATAGTAATTATCCCAGTTGGGCAAACTGCTAAATTCATTCTTTGTAGGACCAGTAGAGATCAGTTGCGCACCTCATTTCAAATATGGGATTTGTGTGGGTCATAATCATAGAGGTGGCTGATGTAGGCATTGAAAGTGGAAGTGTTTAAAAATCTGACTCCTACTTTGACTGCAAAGGAAAATGACATGTATTATAGCTAACTGGATTTGAGAGCAACAAATTTTAAAAAGACGGCAGAAAATGGACTCTGCCTACGGCGTCCTAGGATACCTAATTTAAGATGTGTATAACAAACATTTTTAGGTATTCATTAGGAAAGGAAGCCTTTATATCCTGCCATCAACTTTGTTTTTTTAATCTAACATGTTTTTCACGGTCATTAACACTGATGCCTTTGATTTTGCAGGTGTTGTCGAAAGATAGTTAATCACATGAGGAAAGAGCAGAGTTGGGGTTGGCAACCTCTCTCTTCATAGTACTTTTCCATAAGACTTCTTTCAACAACTTCATTGTTCTTTCCTTTTTACTCTGGAGTAGATCTAATATTGTAGGAACTTGATTTTATTTCCTTATTACATGAGTGTTTGAAATAAATTGAGCTATAAGAAGAATATAAAGTAAAAACCATAGCAGTAATACTTAAACAGTTAATGAAACACTTAATAAAAAGGGTATTCTAAGACAGTGAAAGTCAAATCATAGGTCTTCCTAAAATATCCCTTTCCATTTGCCCTCCCTTCCTAGAATTCTCTACCAACACTGAAGTATTGGCGTTAAGGATAGAAAGGAAGTGTGGATAGAGCTTTCTGCTCTAAGGTCGTTTCCCACATCTTTAAATAAAGACAGCCTCAAGAGCCAGAGTAGAAATAGCTTTTATAATCTATACTGGTCATAATTTGAACTATTCCTACTGGCTGTGACTTTGTAACTGGCAAGAATTAATACGCCTTTCTTAGTTTTTGTAGGACTGTCAAAAATGAAGATACCAAATTTGTGACCAGTCCCAAGTGAAACAGACTATTGTTCTTGGTGCCCTGTTTTCAGAATAAGTCCTACGTCATTCTCTCTGAAAACAGTGCTGAAGTAGGTGGCATTTGGGAGTCACTGCAAAACCCAGAATGAGGATAGGAAGTCAATGAAGCAGAATGCCATCAACATTACATTGGCATGCTTTGGAGTTTTTACAGGGTACCCAACATAATCTCTCTTGCTAGACCAAGGAAACAATACGGAGTCATCCATTACTGTTGTCTCCGCTCTACTTACTGATGACAGTGGTTTGTATTATGTCGTATGATGGTCCATGGAATCTTAACTGGATTCTGAATTCATTTGTCTTCCAAACTATAGCTTTGTTTTTTCTAAGAGTGAATTCTTGGTGACCTTGGGATTTTGTTTTATTCTTGATGTCTGCTCGGTTATTTTGTTCAGATTACATTTTCTCCATTCCTTTATTCTCAATAGTGTTCCTAACCTTATTCCCTAGTGGATGATTTTGCAGGAGAACAGACTGTCCTTTGACACTTGGATCTCACCCATTGTCCACTTGCTTGATGTGTTTCATGAGCACAGGCGTTTCTAAATGGAGAGACTCAGTGTCCTCTTTCAGTTCCATCAAAATATGGGTTTAATTAGTTTTCCTTTAATTTCAAAAGGAAATGGAGAAGGGATAATGATGTGTTCAAAACTGGGTGCATGTTATTTCTTGTAGGTGAAACAGCGTAGAGGAACCTACCCACTGCCAAATGTCACTGGTGCAGCACTGTAAGCGCCCGAGCGCAGAGGTGTTATCTGTTTGGTTGGCTATTCTCACATGCAGTTTGTCAAAATAGAGAAACAGGGTGTAGATATTCCAAGTATTAATATAAAGCCAAACATATTCTGAGCTTATCTGTCTCCTTAATATCTGGAGAGAGAGAGTTCTGAGCAAAGGAAGAAGTGGATAACTGTGGGACATCACAGTCCTCACCGGCCTTCAGATACTTGATTTTTTTCTTGTTCCTCCTTCTGCACACTGGACACCAAAATACCTTGTCATTATGAACTTTTACTGTTTTTTTAACAAAAGGTTCAAAAAAACAAGAACCAATATTCACACAGTGTAATAGCATGGAACTTGCTATTCTAAAGCATAATATAGGATCATAAAAGGTTTGGACAGGACTATGAATAAAGAACCTGAAATGGCAACTACACAGCCACCAACCTTTCCTAGTCATGCTGTTGTAGAAGACTGTCCCCTCCTCATTACTCCCTCAGGGCCTCTGCTGCAGGAAAATTGTTGGGGTGGGGGGTGGTTAAGGATGGCTTTACTCCAAGTGGAAATTGTTGTTCTCCTGATGAAACTGGCTGGCATTCAGGACCAGGTATTTAGCTCTTGGCATATGACTGTCACCTAGCCACACTGACACCTGCCCTTAATGCCAAGGGTTTCAGAACCAGCATCATGAAGTTCTTTGGGGTTAATTCATAGCAATAATACTTTTGAGAAAAAGGGGGAAATCTTCATTTTCCTTGTCTGGAAGTGCCTCAGAAGGATCGCCAAATGTACTTGCTGGTAACTTGATACATAATCTGCTAAGGAAGAAATTGTCCCTTTAATGGAAAAAACACCTGCTATGACATCACTTGGCCACCAAGGGATGCGTTACTAGCCCTTCTTGGGAAAGCAGAGGGGGGATGGGTATGTTTTCTTTTCTTTTCATGCAGCACTACCTCACAGTGAGTCTTTCTGCTGCCCATCTTCAATTCTGAGGAAATCAGTTCAGTTCAGTTCAGTTCAGTTCAGTTGCTGAGTCATGTCCAATTCTTTGCGACCCCATGGACTGCAGCACGCCAGGCTTCCCTGTCCACTATCTCCTTGTCCTCCTTGGCAAGCATTTAATCCGAAGGGCACCGATGGTCGTGTAGCACTGCCTAGCTGGTTGTTTGTAATAATCAGTGCTGACATCTATTCATTATCCTTCTGTGTTAGACATTATACCCAAGAGTTTACATAATTTAATCTTATTTAATCTTCTGGACAATTTTTTGAGGAAGTGACTATTATTTTCTTTATTTTACAGATGAGGAAAGCGATGCTTAGAGAAGCTAAGTGAGATAGCCAGGACTGCTCAGCTCTTAAATGTGTTGCCAGGACTAGATTCAAGTCCATCTTATTCTGAAGGAGATACTCTGAANCGATTCAGAAGTGTGCATTTTCTCCCACTGGTGCCAAAGATGTAGACTGAAATGAGTTATTTAATGGTTTATACCCTGTCTCTTATACACATCTAAGCGATGCTTAGAGAAGCTAAGTGAGATAGCCAGGACTGCTCAGCTCTTAAATGTGTTGCCAGGACTAGATTCAAGTCCATCTTATTCTGAAGGAGATACTCTGAAGTTATACTGCGATTCTCAGTAGAGAGGGTGGAGACCAGGGCTAAGACCTGTCCTCAGTCGGGTGGGGCAGAAGGACCTAGGGGATTTTTTTCAAGCTCTCTGTGTTTCTGTTCCCCTTTGCCGTGTTCCTCCTCCATCCTCCCCTCTTTCTTCCTTTTCTGGTGCCTCTCTTCTTGGATAGACTGGGTGGGGGAGTGTTATCCCTACTGCCATTCACTGCCACAATGAGCCACTGTTCCTGAGAGGATGTCACAGCTCTTAGGGGGACCAGGAAGGTGAACTGCTGAGAACCAGTGGGCTGGGGAAGGCTGACAAATCCCCAGCCAGTTTTTCTGTGACTTCCTGTGTGAGGCATTCTCTCTACGAGGGCATAGCTTCAGGGGCATGCACAGTGGCAGAGTGCTAAGACAAGCTGGAAACAGCCTCTGTGGATATGAGAAACGTATGCATAAAAAAAAATAGGAAACTTGTCTATAAAATGTACGTGTGTGTGTGCAGTCAGTCATGTCTGACTCTTTGGGACCCTATGGACTGTAGCCTGCCAGACTCCTCTGTGTCCGTGGAATTTTCCAGGCAAGAACACTGGAATGGGTTGCCATCTCCTACTCCAGAGGATTTTCCTGACCCAGGGATCAGACCCACGTCTCCTATATTGGTAGGCGATTCTTTACCACTGCACCTTTGCGTGTACACATAAATAAGCAAAGCACATATTCATGAAAAATGCGTATGTAAATGAGAAAAAATATATATACATAGATATTTTATATGTAGATCTATATATCTAGGTATAGAAGTTGATGTGAAAGTATTGGACTCTAGGTACATATTTCCTCCCCTCCCAGTTCCAACATCAACCTTAGTAAAAGTGCAAAGCTGTTATGCGTTCGTTGCACAGCAGTTCTCCTTTGAGACTTGCAAGACTGAGCTGGGGAGTTGATGAGGATGAAGGCATGCCCAGGTCTTCAAGGAGCTCACAATCCAAAGGACTTTTGTTTTTCTTGAGGATAATGTTGACAGTTCAATATATAGATCACTGCTCTTAGAGCATCGTGATTTAGACAGCCAGAGAATTCTGTGGAAAAGTTTTCTGAAAAGTAAAAAAAAATTAAAGAACGAATACAGGGCCCCATGCCATTTAATCAATAAGAGCTGACTAGGACTGCCTTTGGAGTGCCAGCGTATTTACTCAATTACGCAATTGATATTGAGTGCGACTTTTTTTTGTTTTCTTGGCATCCTGTAGTTTGCAATCGGTTAGAAGTGGGCAGTTCACAGCAGGGAAAGATCTGGAAGAAGCAAGAATAGATCTGGAAGCTCAGTATTTCCAAGTTTTCTGCTTAAGGATGAAAGGGCCATTTATAACTCAGCAGCCCATGAGGTCATCCCTGAGTACATCGTAGCATCAGAAAGTTGTGTTTTCTCCTCTAAGCACGTCTCCTATCCTGCCTTCCCTCTGCTCAAAAGCCTGTCCTTTTTCCGTCTCCTGCCTCCAGTCTTCTTTCCATCTTTTTTCCAATTCAGGGTCCTCTAGGGTCCAGACCAAACGTTATTTTTGGTACACTTCTTATCCCTTCTGGAGAAGGCAATGGCATCCCACTCCAGTACTCTGGCCTGGAAAATCCCGTGCACAGAGGAGCCTGGTAGGCTGCAGTCCATAAGGTCGCTTAGAGTCGGACACGACTGAGTGACTTCACTTTCACTTTTCACTTTCATGCATTGGAGAAGGAGATGGCAACCCACTCCAGTGTTCTTGCCTGGAGAATCCCAGGGACGAGGGAGCCTCATGGGCTGCCGTCTATGGGGTTGCACAGAGTCGGACAAAAGTGACTTAGCAGCAGCAGCAGCAGCAGCAGCTTATCCCTTCCCCTAAAAGCCTAACTTCAGACGGTCAAGCAACTCTTCATTCTTGTACTAAACCTGAACTTTTTTGGTTCTTATACTTTGCCAATGCTCTTCCTATAAGATCTCCCCCCCACCATTACTACCTGTCAAGATTCTCCCATTTTGTGAGATCAAGATTAAACAACATTATTTCTGAGAAGACCTTGAGAATTAGTTTTTGGAATTAAACATTTCCTATCTCATGCCAATAGTATGCTGTTTAAACACTTGGCTAAAGTGTTTATTACATTCTTTCTTAATTCATATTTAGCTGTGCACACTGAGGAGCTCTACTCTGTTCTTTGAGGGTAAGAAGCATATCATGCATTTTTTGTGTCTCTTTAATGAAAGAAAGATTTTGTGTAAAATGAGTATTTTAAAAGCATTAAGTAAACTTGAGATCTATGAAAAGCACACGGATGTGACATTCCCTGGTAATACAGGGTAAGGCAGCATTGTCATCTCTTGTTGCTTTAATCAGTACTTGGCTGTTTTGATTCTTTGATGTTCCAAGCAGGTTTTAACCTTAGGGCTTTTGAGCTAGCTCTTGCCTGTCCCTAGAAATGTCTTTCCTTTTGGAGTTTTAAATTTCAGCTCCTTCTTGGGGCCAGCACAATGACCCATCTTAGAGAGGCTTCTTTTGACTTCTCAGACCACTGCTGGTCCTGTTTTGAGATGGAAACCCTTCCTCCAGTTGCTCTATCGCGGTGCCCAGCCACGACCTTATGAGTTGTTGCTTACCTGCTCAAGTGTCTCTAAAGTTTCACGAGAGCAAAGGCTTTGTCTGCTCTGATAATCACTCTATTTCTAGAAACTAGGCCAGGGCCAATCTGTGGCACCGCTTATATCATATTATGTCATTTAAAATCAGTTGTTTTCAATCTTGACTGCCCATCAGTGTCACCTGTGGGACTTAAAAAAACACAAATGTGCAAGGTTGACCTCAAAGATTCCAACTCAGTTGACCTGGAGTGATGCCTTAAATTTAGCTCTAAAGGTATGAATCATCAAAGGCTCAGGAAAACAAGGAAAGATAAGATTTGCATAGCTTCCAAAGTTGTGGTTGTTTTCTAAGACTTCCTATATTTTATGCTAAGACCTCATCTCATATCCTTAATCCTTCTGACTGTCACAGAGAGATAATAAGAAGATCAAACATGAACTTGCATCAGAAACATCTGGGGCAGTTCCAAAGTGTTACTTACCATTTCAATAATGTAAGAGCTTAATTATAGTTTGAATGTTGAAACAAGTTTGGGTACGTTGCCCTGCAAACACAGGAAATGTAAATAAATATCATCCGAGCTTCTGTCTAAATATCAGACTGACAATTGCCAAATGGTTTTTAAGAGACATACTACATGTTAAATTGTTATTTTTTCTCTTAGCTTATATAAGACACATGACACTGATTAATGAACTTGGCATAAATTTTATTTTATCCATAATATGTACTTTGGTGTTTATCAGATTCCATTAAAATTGTACAACAAATTTCAGTGGAAATAGAGCTTTCCTTTTCCTCATGCTTATGTATGTGACATCAGGCTTTATTCTTAGACTCTCCACCTACCTCATCACCATGGTATCTAAACAGATTTATGAGTCTGACATGCTGTCCATGTTTTACATATGAGGCACAGAGGTGAGAGCAAAGAGGAGTCCTGCTTGGAGCCACTTACCCGGAGAGTGGCAGAAGCAGCATTAGAATTTCTGCCCCTTACTAGCAAAGGTGTAGTCATATTCCTAAATCTTTCGGCACAAAAAAGAAAAAACAACAACCGTAAAACTGTTCCTGGGAGATACCTGGCCAAACCCGTGCTTTTAATCAGAATAGTCATGTGGTGACTCTCCCACTAAGGAGCTCCGGAAAAGAGTTTCCCAACTTTTTCTAGACTTTGAGGAACTACATTTAATTTATAATCTGAAAACATTTCTGAACACGGACGCATAATCTTGCTTACTGAAATGTCATTTCATCTTTTTTGTTGCTTGCTGAAAAAAGAGCTGCAGCTCTTTTCAACATGCCTCCTTGTATGAGCAGTCTTTCATATAGAGAAAGAGATGTCCCTTTCCCAGATTAGTTTCTTTTTATGTGTTATCACTTTGACTGTCTAAATCCTTGAATCTTGTAACTTTTTCATCTTGGTAGGTCTGTTCTCTTCATAATCTCTAATGAATAGTTCTCAACAACACATATCTGCCCTTTGATCTAGTTCCATACTGAGTGGTATGAATCAAGTTCACATGCTTAGAAATGCAAGAGATGTAACTTTTCCTATTTTTCTGATTCTCCTTTTCATATCTCTTTCGAGTTCTTGTTTTAACAGTGAGAATTTTGCGGAAATGTTTGTCTTCCCAGTCAGAAATCACTTCCCTCTTTCTCCCTGCCAGGCTGTAAAGTAAAGACTCTTTTGAGTGTTAAGTGTACGACTCAGAACTCTAAGAGGCAGAACGCGTGCCATGTACTAAGTTACTTTAGTCATGTCTGACTTTTTGGCAACCCCACGGCTAGGCTCCTTTGTCCATGGGATTCTCCAGGCAAGAACACTGGAGTAGGTTGCCATTTCCTTCTCTAGGGGATCTTCCCGACCCAGGGATCTAACCCGTATTTCTTAATATCTCCTGTATTGGCAGGCGAGTTCTTTACCACTAGAGGCAGAACAGCTGGATGAATTTTTTTAAAGCAAAGTCTGTTTCCTCAAAGTAAAATATAATGTTCTAATCATGTGTGCAAACTTGTTATTTCTGAAATAACATGTAATTTAATATTTTCTTAACGTTAGCCCATACTTCAGAAACAAAAGTTTCTTTCCAATGACTACTCTCATTTGAGCTCTATTGCGAACGATCATTAAAAACTTGGCCATGTTGTTTTTCATTTCATCTGAGTGCTAAGGAGTCAGATGGGTGGCAGGAACTAGGTAAACAATAGTGTCTGTAACTGGTGACATGGAAGAGTCCAGAGAGAACTGAATGAAGCTCACTAACCTTCGGAGGTGAGAGGTTACACCATCCAGTTTTCAAAGAGGCATTTGAGTGTCTTTTACCTGAGACAATGGGGTCACTAATGTCTCCAGAAAAAAAGGAAATGAGAGCGAAGGGAGGGGATGTTATGGGCTTCCCAGGTGGAGCTAGTGGTAAAGAACCTACCTACCATGCAGGAGAGGTAAAAACCTATGCAGGAGACATAAGAGACGCAGGTTCCATCCCTGGGTCAGGAAGATCTCCTGAGGAGGGCACGGCAACCCACTCCAGTATTCTTGCCTGGAGAATCCCATGGACAGAGGAGCCCGGTAGGCTACAGTCCACGGGGTCACACAGAATCGGACGTGACTGAAGCGACTTAGCATGCACGCGTGCACGCAGAAAAAGCAGGGGAACGTGGCTCGACCTTTTCCTCTCGGTGAACACCAATTTTCTCATCTATAAGCTAGGAATGATGATACTTAACCGTATGAATTGATGAGCATCAAACCCACTGACCTGGCGCCTGAAAGGCTACAGTCCACGGGGTCACACAGAATCGGACGTGACTGAAGCGACTTAGCATGCACGCGTGCACGCAGAAAAAGCAGGGGAACGTGGCTCGACCTTTTCCTCTCGGTGAACACCAATTTTCTCATCTATAAGCTAGGAATGATGATACTTAACCGTATGAATTGATGAGCATCAAACCCACTGACCTGGCGCCTGACCCACTGAGAACGTGTATCGGCTCCCCCCCGGCAGCCGTAACAGTGGACATGGGGCACCTCCATGCTTCCAGGAGAACTTCTTCAGTGGTCCCCAGCTGGGTGTGGTTCTGCCCTGCAGAGGACACTGGGCAATGTCTGGAGACAGGTAGTCTCAGCTGCGGGAAGGGTCCTCCCGCTGCCTGTCCGGCAGAGATCCTGTAAACGCCTGAGCATCCTACAGTGTGCAGAACAGTCTTCCATAACAAAGAATCCTCTGACCCCAAATGTCAGATTGTGCTGGGGTTGAGGCACCTATCCAACTGAAAAGTCATAGCAGAAGAGAACAGGTTTGGCTCATTTTCCTTCACCCTTAGGAAAAAGAACATGTAAATATACTAACATCGTGTTAACATAACGTTACTGATCTCTTCTGGCACTTAAGGATCCCAAGAGCCTACATAGTCTAGACACTGCTGTGAAACTGAATCTGATTCTGGTGAAAGAAACCTTTTTCTTTAAATGTAAGGGTGTTTTTGTTTGCTTATTTGAATTTAAACAAGCCATCTTACCTACTCAGCTGATTATGGATTGAAGGATCTAAGGCTGGATATTATTGATTTTCATTTTTATCAAAATAGAGCCTAAAAAATGTTTTGCTAGATTTGTATGTCCATGGGATTCTCCAGGCAAGAACACTGGAGTAGGTTGCCATTTCCTTCTCTAGGGGATCTTCCCGACCCAGGGATCTAACCCGTATTTCTTAATATCTCCTGTATTGGCAGGCGAGTTCTTTACCACTAGAGGCAGAACAGCTGGATGAATTTTTTTAAAGCAAAGTCTGTTTCCTCAAAGTAAAATATAATGTTCTAATCATGTGTGCAAACTTGTTATTTCTGAAATAACATGTAATTTAATATTTTCTTAACGTTAGCCCATACTTCAGAAACAAAAGTTTCTTTCCAATGACTACTCTCATTTGAGCTCTATTGCGAACGATCATTAAAAACTTGGCCATGTTGTTTTTCATTTCATCTGAGTGCTAAGGAGTCAGATGGGTGGCAGGAACTAGGTAAACAATAGTGTCTGTAACTGGTGACATGGAAGAGTCCAGAGAGAACTGAATGAAGCTCACTAACCTTCGGAGGTGAGAGGTTACACCATCCAGTTTTCAAAGAGGCATTTGAGTGTCTTTTACCTGAGACAATGGGGTCACTAATGTCTCCAGAAAAAAAGGAAATGAGAGCGAAGGGAGGGGATGTTATGGGCTTCCCAGGTGGAGCTAGTGGTAAAGAACCTACCTACCATGCAGGAGAGGTAAAAACCTATGCAGGAGACATAAGAGACGCAGGTTCCATCCCTGGGTCAGGAAGATCTCCTGAGGAGGGCACGGCAACCCACTCCAGTATTCTTGCCTGGAGAATCCCATGGACAGAGGAGCCCGGCAGGCTACAGTCCACGGGGTCACACAGAATCGGACGTGACTGAAGCGACTTAGCATGCACGCGTGCACGCAGAAAAAGCAGGGGAACGTGGCTCGACCTTTTCCTCTCGGTGAACACCAATTTTCTCATCTATAAGCTAGGAATGATGATACTTAACCGTATGAATTGATGAGCATCAAACCCACTGACCTGGCGCCTGATCCACTGAGAACGTGTATCGGCTTCCCCCCGGCAGCCGTAACAGTGGACATGGGGCACCTCCATGCTTCCAGGAGAACTTCTTCAGTGGTCCCCAGCTGGGTGTGGTTCTGCCCTGCAGAGGACACTGGGCAATGTCTGGAGACAGGTAGTCTCAGCTGCGGGAAGGGTCCTCCCGCTGCCTGTCCGGCAGAGATCCTGTAAACGCCTGAGCATCCTACAGTGTGCAGAACAGTCTTCCATAACAAAGAATCCTCTGACCCCAAATGTCAGATTGTGCTGGGGTTGAGGCACCTATCCAACTGAAAAGTCATAGCAGAAGAGAACAGGTTTGGCTCATTTTCCTTCACCCTTAGGAAAAAGAACATGTAAATATACTAACATCGTGTTAACATAACGTTACTGATCTCTTCTGGCACTTAAGGATCCCAAGAGCCTACATAGTCTAGACACTGCTGTGAAACTGAATCTGATTCTGGTGAAAGAAACCTTTTTCTTTAAATGTAAGGGTGTTTTTGTTTGCTTATTTGAATTTAAACAAGCCATCTTACCTACTCAGCTGATTATGGATTGAAGGATCTAAGGCTGGATATTATTGATTTTCATTTTTATCAAAATAGAGCCTAAAAAATGTTTTGCTAGATTTGTGTGATTCACTAAATAATTACTGATGTTTGCACGACACATAAAACCAAGAAAAAGTCAAGTGTTAAATTCTTTATTTAGACATTTATTTCAATTCAAATGAGACTCTGAAGGAAAAAGACATCAAATTTAACTTGACTTAATATACAAGGAAAATGTGCTAGAATTGAGTACTTTTATCATGAAATATCAGATGTCAATGAAAAAATTTAAATGACTTACTGCACAAGAATGCTTTGGAATCATAGGACAGTGTTAAAGCTTGGCTGTTCTTCTGTTTCCACATTGTTGCACCGCCGGATGAAGTCTCTTTAGTGGATGATTATGACCTGACTGCCTGCGTTGGGTTCCCTGGGACCCATCGCCATGGTTTAGAGCTGCTGTGTTTGCGTGCTAAGTCGCTTCAGTTGTGTCTGACTCTTTGTGACAGTATGAACTGTAGCCCACCAGGCTCCTCTGTCCATGGGATTCGACAGGTGAGAATACTGGAATGGGCTGCCATGCCCCACTCCAGGGGAGCTCCCCAGTCCAGGAATGGAACCCGAGGCTCCGCATTGCAGGCGGATTCTTGACTGCTGAGCCACCGGGGAAGCCCTTAGAGTTGCTAGCATGTGTTAAACTTCTGCAGTGCATCTTTCTAAAAGAATGTACATTTTAAAGCCACTGATTATTATTTAAACCCTTCTTTCAGTCATTTTACTTGAAGATTTGGTTTTGTGGTTTTGTTTGCCACCACCTGGAGAAGAAGTTTAAAAAAGGACCAGAAGCCTTCCTGTTTCCATGCTTGTGTGTGTGTGTTAGATGCTCAGTTGTATCCAACACTTTGCGACCCCAGGGACTGTATGTAGCCTGCCAGGTTCTTTGATTCATGGGATTCTCCAGGCAAGAATACTGGAGTGGATTGTCATTTCCTTCCCCAGGGGATCGTCCCAACCCAGGGATCAAACCCAGGTTTCCTGCATTGCAGGCAGGTTATTTATTGTCTGAATCATCAGGGGAGCCTGTTTCCATGTTTAGTATGCCATAAACTCACTTAATAAATTCTTAAGATAGTTTTATCTTAAAAAAAAAAAAGTTCTAGGCTTAGTCATTTGTTAAAAATATGTTGAAAAATGACTACATGTGTACAGAATTGTACTCACTACAAACTAATTTAAATACATATTTTCTTTTGAAACAATTTGCTTTCAAAATATAGGAAATGCTTTCACAAAATAGAGACAAATGATATACACAGTTTCTCATCAGTTCAACATGACCTGATTTTTAAATGTTCCTCAGTAGTCACTGCTCCCCCAAATGAGCAAAGGCTTATATGTCTGAGAGTGTGGGGATAGCAGAACAGCTTCTGGTGACTTCTGACTGCAGTGGTCTGTGAGCACTGTCTGAGATCCATGGACACTGGGGCTTTGCGTTCTCCCTGTCCCTCCCCTGCGGATCTCGAAAGACACTCTACTTAGTTCAGTCGCTCAGTCATGTCCGACTCTTTGTGACCCCATGGACTACAGCATACCAGGCTTCCCTGTCCTTCACCAACTCCCAGAGCTTATTCAAACTCATGTCCATCAAGTTGCTTATGTCATCCAATCATCTCATCCTCTGTTGTCCCCTTCTCTTCCTGCCTTCAATCTTTCCCAGCATCAGGGACTTTTCCAATGAATCAGTTCTTTGCATCAGTGGCCAAAGTATTGGAGTTTCAGTTCAGTCCTTCCAATGAATATTCAGGACTGATTTCCTTTAGGATTGACTGGTTTGATTTCCTTGCAGTCCAAGGGACTCTCAAGAGTCTTCTCCAACTCCACAGTTCAAAAGCATCAATTCTTCAGCGCTTCCCTGTAGCTCAAACGGTAAAGAATCTGTCTGCGATGTAGGAGACCAGGGTTTGATTCCTGGGTCGGGAAGATCCAAGAATTGCAATCCACTCCAGTATTCTTGCCTGGAGAATTCCACGGACAGAGAAGCCTGGTGGGCTACAGTTCATGGGGTCACAAAGAGTCAAACATGACTGAGTGACTAACAGACACACACAGCTTTCTTTATGGTCCAATCCATACATGACCACTGGAAAAACCATAGCTTTGACTGGACAGACCTTTGTTGGCAAAGTAATGTCTCTGCTTTTTAATATGCTATCTAGGTTGCACATAGCCTTTCTTCCAAGAAGCAAGTGTCTTTTAATTTCCATTAATTAACTAATGGCTGTAGTTACCACTGCAATGATTTGGGAGACTCCCAAAATAAAGTCTCTCACTGTTTTCATTGTTTCTCCATCTATTTGCCATGATGTAATGGGATCAGATGCCATGATCTTAGTTTTTTGAATGTTGAGTTTTACACCAACTTTTTCACTCTCCTCTTTCACTTTCATTAAGAGGCTCTTTAGTTCTGTCTTTGCTTTCTGCCATATAGGTGGTGTCATCTGCATATATGAGGTTATTGATATTTCTCCTGGAAATCTTGATCCCAGCTTCTGCTTCATCCAGCCTGGCATTTTGCACGATGTACTCTGCATATAAGTTAAATAAGCAAGGTGACAGTATACAGCCTTGATGTACTCCTTTCCCAATTTTGAACCAGTCCATTGTTCCATGTCCATTTCTAACTCTTCCTTCTTGGTCTGCATGTAGATTTCTCATGAGGCAGGTCAAGTGATCTGGTATTCCCATCTCTTTCAGAATTTCCCACAGTTTGTTGTGATCCACATAGTCAAAGGCTTTGGCATAGTCAATAAAGCAGAAGTAGATGTTTTTCTGGAACTCTCTTGCTTTCTCTATGGTCCAACAGATGTTGGCAGTTTGATCTCTGGTTCCTCTGCTTTTTCTAAATGCAGCTTGAACATCTGGAAGTTGATGGTTCACTTTCTATCAAAGCCTGGCTCAGAGAATTTTGAGCATTACTTTGCTAACGTGTGAGATGAGTGCAATTGTTGAGTAGTTTGAACATTCTTTGACATTGCGTTTCTTTAGGATCGGAATGAAAACTAAGCTTTTCCAGTCCTGTGGCCACTGCTGAGTTTTCTAAATTTGCTGTCATACTGAGTGTAGCACTTTCACAGCATCATCTTTTAGGATTTGAAATAGCTCAACTGCAATTCCATCACTTCCACTAGCTTTGTTCATAGTGATGCTTCCTAAGGCCCACTTGACTTCACATTCCAGGATGTTTGACTCTAGGTAAGTGATCACACCACTGTGGTTATCTGGGTCATTAAGATCTTTTTTGTTTAGTTCTTCTGAGTATTTCTGTCACCTCTTCTTAATATCTAATTTAATTCAGATGATCATTATATCTACTACTGTGGGCAAGAATCCCTTAGAAGAAATGGAATAGCCCTCATAGTCACAAAAGAGTCCAAAATGCAGTACATGGGTGCAATCTCAAGAACAACAGAATGCTGTCTATTTGTTTCCAAGGCAAACCATTCAATATCACTACTACAAGTCTATACCCCAACCAGTAATGCTGAAGATGCAGAAGTTGAATGGTTCGATGATCTAGTTTAGAACTAACACTCGAAAAAGATGTCCTTTTCATCATAGGGGACTGGAATGCAAAAGTAGGAAGTCAAGAGATACCTGGTGTAACAGGCAAATTTGGCCTTGGAGTACAAAATTAAGCAGGGCAAAGGCTAACACAATTTTGCCAAGAGAACTCTCTGGTCATAGCAAAAACTGTCTTCCAACAACACAAGAGAAAACTCTACATGTGGACATCACCAAGTGGTTAATACCGAAATCAGATTGATCATATTCTTTGTAGTCAAAGATGGTGAAGCTCTATACAGTAAGCAAAAACAAGACCAGGAGCTGACTGTGGCTCAGATCATGAACTCTTTATTGCCAAATTCAGACTTAAATTGAAGAAAGTAGGGAAAACCACTACATCATTCAGGTATGACCTAAATCAAATCCCTTATGATTATATAGCAGAAGTGAGAAATAGATTCAAGGGATTAGATCTGACAGAGTGCCTGAAGAACTATGAACAGAGGTTTGTGACATTGTACAGGAGGCAGTGATCAAGACCATCTCCCAGAAAAAGAAACGCAAAAAGGCAAAATGGTTGGCTGAGGAGGCCTTACAAATAGCTGAGAAAAGAAGAGAAGCTAAAGGCAAAGGAGAAAAGAAAAGATATACCCTTTTTAATGCAGAGTTCCAAATAATAGCAAGGAAAGATAAGAAAGCCTTCCTCAGTGATCAATACAAAGAAATAGAGGAAAACAATAGAATGGGAAAGACTAGAGATCTCTTCAGGAAAATTAGAGATACCAAGGGAACTGTCTCCTCAGCCACCTTCTAAAATCCAGAGCCTTGGGACTTCCCTTGTGGTCTTAAACATTGGCACATGTTCGATCCCTGGTCGGGATTCCGCATGCCACAGGGTGTGGCCAATATATAGTAAATAAATGAATGTTTAAAAAATAACAATAAAGTAAAATCTGGACCCTTTTTGCCCAGGTCCATTTTGCTCAGCTTGTGTAAGTTTTTTTGGTCCATGTTCCTTTACCAGCTCTTTATTTGGAATTAAAATCACCATTCATGATTCAGAAGTGTGCATTTTCTCCCACTGGTGCCAAAGATGTAGACTGAAATGAGTTATTTAATGGTTTATACCTATACTGTATGTATGCTGTCCTTGTGGTGATAACATTGACACAATTGAAAAGACTCATCTATTCTTTTTACTCCTACGTATTTTAAAAGTCTATCTCCCCCCACCCAAAAAAAATAGGCTGTGATTTTGGATTGCAGTTTGTAAGAACTGGCAACTCTCTTGCTCAGAAAGATCCCCTGATTCAGTAATTTTTCTTGTCTTTTCTATTTTCTTGGTGATTTTTGACTAGATGTTCCAATCATTCTCCTATTATATGCTACAACCGTGCTAAGTGCTGGAGATTCAGACATAATGAAGACAGAGTCTGTATTCTTGAAGAGTTCTTAGGTAAGGACTAATAAACCCGGAAGTCAGTGTGATGAGTGCTGGAGCAGAACCAGTCAGAACAGATAAGACACATTGATGAGGAAGCAGTTAATTTAGGGAAAAGCTTCACTGTGTGGGTGCCATTTGGCCTGGGCTTCCCAGGTGGCTCAGACGGTAAAGTATCTGCCTGCAATGTGGGAGACCCAAGTTCAATCCCTGGGTTGAGAAGATCCCCTGGAGAAGGGAATGGCAACCCACTCCAGTATCCTTGCCTGGAGAATCCCGTGAACAGAGGAGCCTGTTGGGCTACTGTCCATGGGATTACAAAGAGTCGTACATGATTTAGTGACTGACCCTTTCACTTTCTTTCACTTTCTGAGATTGAAGGACTTCCCAGGTGACGCTAGTGGTAAAGAACTCATCTGCCACTGCAGGAGACAGAAGAGACACGAATTCAATTCCTGGGTTGGGAAGATCCCCTGGAGGAGGGCATGGCAGCCCACTCCAGTATTCTTGCTTAGAGAATCCCATTGACAGAGGAGCCTGGAGGGTTACTGTCCATAGCATCGCAAAGAGTCGGACATCACTGAAGCGACTTAGCCGGAGGCAGGCTGAGGATGAAGCAGTGTTGAACGCATGAAGATGACAGAGATGGGTATGACTTGCCAAACAGTAGCACGAGTAGAGGATTGGGAGCTGAGATTGCCCAGTGCTCTGAGAATGGCTGATGAGCTGACGCAGGTGGAGAGCAGGCTGCCTGATAAAGACTCCTGAAGGGCGCAGGGTAGAGGGGCTCTATCCAGTCTTGATGCTCTGCTAAGATGGTTATATTTTATTCTGCATCTAGTCAAGAGCCATCAAAGGCTCTCTGGTGATGTTGTAGACCAGCTTATCCTTAGGTGAGCTAAGTATGATGTAGGGGCCCCAAGGAAGCCAACTGGAATGATGGGGACTTTTTTTCTTAATATATATCTACTTTAGAAAATTTGAAGAATATAGTAAAGAGGAAATAAATGAAAAAGTCACCTATAAATCCACTTCCCAGTAATACTCATTTTAAAGATTATTGTCGATGTCCTCCGTATAGTCTTTTCCTATGCATAGAAAATATATGCATTTTACATAAAATTTGTTTTAAAATTTCAAACTACAGTTTTATATGTTTTAAAATTAGCATGATATTTTGAGCTTTTAATGTTATCATTTTTTTTTCAGAAAATTGGTGTTTTACAATGCATAATGTTTGTTTTTAACAGACTTATCATAAAGTGTAAAAATAATCCTCCATTTTTTTGACATTTAACATTTCACTTTTTTGTTTAGTTTTCAATATTTGTCTTCAAGAGAGTTTGCTGAACATACCAGTTAATATTGTTAAAAATAACACATCAGTGATATTGTATAGTTTTTCATTGATTCCACTGAAACAAGATAATAAATAAATATTGTTTGTTCTGAATGGAAATGAGGCATTTGCTTTGATGGTAGTGAGAGTAATTTGAATTAGACATTAGAAAAGACTTTCTTACTCTAACAATTGGAGACATATTTGTAACCATGGGACTTCTGAACCTATAGTCTCATTTTCTGGATAACTTAAAAGATAAATAGCCAGGACCTAAGTACTTATCATTTTTACCTGAATTGACTAGGATAGGTAGTATCTTGTATATATATTTATACTTTTGTTATGCTTTTAAATTTTACTTATACATAATTTTGAAATTACAAAATGCAAATTTTGAGAAATTTTAACAGTTACATACTATGTTAGTCCATTCAGGCTGCCATTTTTTTTTCAGAAAATTGGTGTTTTACAATGCATAATGTTTGTTTTTAACAGACTTATCATAAAGTGTAAAAATAATCCTCCATTTTTTTGACATTTAACATTTCACTTTTTTGTTTAGTTTTCAATATTTGTCTTCAAGAGAGTTTGCTGAACATACCAGTTAATATTGTTAAAAATAACACATCAGTGATATTGTATAGTTTTTCATTGATTCCACTGAAACAAGATAATAAATAAATATTGTTTGTTCTGAATGGAAATGAGGCATTTGCTTTGATGGTAGTGAGAGTAATTTGAATTAGACATTAGAAAAGACTTTCTTACTCTAACAATTGGAGACATATTTGTAACCATGGGACTTCTGAACCTATAGTCTCATTTTCTGGATAACTTAAAAGATAAATAGCCAGGACCTAAGTACTTATCATTTTTACCTGAATTGACTAGGATAGGTAGTATCTTGTATATATATTTATACTTTTGTTATGCTTTTAAATTTTACTTATACATAATTTTGAAATTACAAAATGCAAATTTTGAGAAATTTTAACAGTTACATACTATGTTAGTCCATTCAGGCTGCCATAACAAAAATGCCATAGACTGAGTGGCTTAAACAACAGAAATATATTTATCACGTTTCTGGAGGCTAGGAAGTCCAAGATCAAGGTGCCAGCAGATTCTGTGTCTGGTGGGAATCCACTTTCTAGTTCACAGATGGCCATCTGTTTGCTATGTCTTCACTTGGTGGAAGAGGGCGAGAACTCTCAGGGGTCTCTTTTATAAGGGCACTAATCCCATTCATGAGGCCTCCACCCTCATTACCTAGAAGTGTTAGTCACTCAGTCATGTCCAACTCTTTGTGACTCCATAGACTGCAGCCGGCCAGGCTCCTCTGTCCAGGCAAGAACACTGACATGGGTTGCCATTTCCTTCTCCAGGGGATCTTCCTAACCTAGGAATTGAACCTGGATCCCCTAGACTGTAGGCAGCTTCTTTACCATCTGAGCCACAAGAGAAGCCCTCATGACCTTGGTTAGTTAAGTCGCTCAGTCGTGTCCGACTCTTTGTGAACCCGTGGACTGTAGCCCACCAGGCTCCTCCGTCCATGGGATTCTCCAGGCAAGAGTACTGGAGTGGGTTGCCATTTCCTTCTCCAGGGGATCTTCCCAACCCAGGGACTGAACCCAGGTCTCCCTCATTGCAGGCAGACACTTTAACCTCTTAGCCCCTTATCCCTTCCCAAAGACCCCACCTCCTAATATCATCACATTGGAGATTATGATTTCAGCATGTGAATTTGGGGGGACCACGAACATCCAGTCAATCGCAAATACTTATTGCAACCAGCCAGGTAATACAGAGGTATGTAGAACAGTTAATCTTTTCCCTGTCTAATCTCACCCTTTGGCAATAAATAGCATGAATGATTTGGTGTGTATTTTTTCTCACCTTTCTCAGTACACTTAGAAACACACGGACATTCATGTTCACATATAGAGGTATTTCTGTTGAGCAGAGTACTGTGTGCTGGATATTTATCCCGAGGGAGCAAAACACCATACACCAATGCCAGGGGAGAACTTTAAACACTCCTGTCCATTGTGTCTTGATATTGGAGCAACCAAGGAAAATACAGCAACACAGTCAAGCACTCGATGGAACAGTGCTTTGCTTACGTAGAAAGAGAGAAAGATAAGCTTCATTAGTGTGCCTAGGTCCCTCAGGACCAGCAAGTCCCCTCCCTCACCCAGGTAGACAAGGGCAATGGATCTTACTTACTAGCCCTCTCCTTTCTACCACCATCAGCAATGGAAAGGAATGATCCCAACCCCACCCCTGTGGAGTCTGAAATACTGAAAGCTGGGGTGTGCTTGGAGGCCATTGCCACATGCTTAAGCAAAGCAAAAAAGCACCCACTGAGCCTGAGATGAGGAAAGAGATTCCCTTACGAGGTGATAGACCCCGCAGAGGCCATGTGGGCTCTTTATCTCTTGGTATGAAATATCCCAGGCCCAAGGCCCTTTCTTATTCTGTCAGATGGAGGTCCGAAGACCTCATTCTTGAGACTGCCTTTCGCAACTTCTTCCCAAATGGGTCATAGGCAAACATGACTCGGCAATTTGCTTTAACACATATAACAACATACAGTGAACCTTCCTCCTGGTCCATGCATGTCGATCCAATTCATTATTTTTAATAACTGAAAAATAGTACTCTGTGTGAGTGTCCTGTGCTTGTCTCTGACATTTCTATACTAATGAGCATCCAGGTTTTTTTTTTTTTTTTTTTTTTTTAGTTTTCTACCACTGTCAACAATGCTGCTGTAAATATTTAATACCTGTTTTNAGTGACATAAAATATCTGGAGATGTGTATAAGAGACAGGTGTGAGTGTCCTGTGCTTGTCTCTGACATTTCTATACTAATGAGCATCCAGGTTTTTTTTTAGTTTTCTACCACTGTCAACAATGCTGCTGTAAATATTTAATACCTGTTTTCTTAAGTCTTCTTTTCTTCTGTAAGATTGATTCACAGGAGTGGGAGGGCAGGGTCAGAGGGGCTGTCAATCAGCTGTCACAGTCCAGAAGTGAGTGATGTGGAGGAAGACCTGTTTCTCTACAACCTTAGCAGCACAGGCTGTGCTCCCATGTTTGCATTTTTGCTAATCTCTTAGATGAAAAATCATATGATTTTTTAATTTTAATTTGCATTTTCCTTCTTACCAGAAAGTTATATTTTCATATTTTATTTAGCCATTGCATTTTCTTGTATTTAACTTGCCTTAAAAGGCACAAACTTGCCTACGTGCATGCTAAATCTCTTCAGCCGACTCTTTGCGACCCTGCGGACTATAGCCTGCCAGGCTCCTCTGTTCGTGGGATTCTCCATACTGGAGCAGGTTGCCATGCTCTCCTCCAGGGGATCTTCCTGACTTAGGGAATTGAATCCATATCGCCTCTGTCTCCTGCATTGGCAGGCGGGTTCTTTACCACTAGTGCCACCTGGGAAGCCCTAAACTTTCCTCAGTTCAGTTCAGTTCAGTTGCTCAGTCGTGTCCGACTCTTTGCGACCCCATGAATCGCAGCACGCCAGGCCTCCCTGTCCATCACCAACTCCCGGAGTTCACTCAGACTCACCTCCATCGAGCCCGTGATGCCATCCAGCCATCTTATCCTCGGTCGTCCCCTTCTCCTCCTGCCTCCAGTCCCTCCCAGCATCAGAGTCTTTTCCAGTGAGTCAACTCTTCCCATGAGGTGGCCAAATTACTGGAGTTTCAGCTTTAGCATCATTCCTTCCAAAGAAATCCCAGGGTTGATTTCCTTCAGAATGGACTGGTTGGATCTCCTTGCAGTCCAAGGGACTCTCAAGAGTCTTCTCCAACACCACAGTTCAAAAGCATCAATTCTTCAGCGCTCA
>SJYX01006740.1:0-15469 GCA_006410675.1 Oreotragus oreotragus | reverse complement strand
CAGGCTCCTCCATCCATGGGATTTTCCAGGCAAGAGTACTGGGGTGGGGTGCCATTGCCTTCTCCGAGCCTTTTTCTTAGACCCTGGTAAAATTCTCAAAGCTGTAGCCTTCATGCAGTTTTCTTCCTTACAGTGCACAGCAAAAGAGTGATGGTTCATTATTTTAAACTTAGATAAAAGTTGATCTTTTACTGATTCTTTTTGTCCCTCCTAATAAGAAAAAAATCTGATGGACTTGATTACAGTGCTTTTTTTTTTTTTTTTTGCCCTTATTTTGAATTTGTTGAGGGAACAAAAATTCTAAAAGCCTGGAACATTGATTTCTGAATAATTTAGAATGACTGATTTTATGAACACTATCTTTTACTCCATTATTTTAACTAGATTTCTTTTCTGGTTAAAACTTCTTCAGGACTTCCCTGGTGGTACAGTGGTTAAGAATCTACCTTGCAATGTGGGGAACAGGGTGGGTTTGATCCCTGGGCAGGGAATTAAGACCCCACAGGCTGCAGGGCAGCTCAGCCCTTGCGCTATAACTGTTGAATTCATGCCCTCTAGAGCCCGAGAAGCACAGTTAGAGAGCCTGCCTGTTAAAACAGAGGATCTGCCATGACGCTAAGATTTAAAACTCTTATTTTTACAAAACAAACAAAAAATCTTCAGACTTAAAAATGTGATCACTGATGACTATAATGCTAACTCCCAAATCCAGGAGGTCTTTTTGAATCATAAAAAAGAGATTAATAAAGATAATAATTATATTCACACCAAATGTTCCTCAATTTGACAGTGTTTTGTAGGCTGCAGTACGTGGGGTCGCNAAAACAGAGGATCTGCCATGACGCTAAGATTTAAAACTCTTATTTTTACAAAACAAACAAAAAATCTTCAGACTTAAAAATGTGATCACTGATGACTATAATGCTAACTCCCAAATCCAGGAGGTCTTTTTGAATCATAAAAAAGAGATTAATAAAGATAATAATTATATTCACACCAAATGTTCCTCAATTTGACAGTGTTTTGTAGGCTGCAGTACGTGGGGTCGCCAAGAATCGGACACGACTGAGCGACTTCACTTTCACTTTTCACTTTCATGCATTGGAGAAGGAAATGGCAACTCACTCCAGTGTTCTTGCCCTAGAGAATCCCAGGGACGGGGGAGCCTGGTGGGCTGCCGTCTGTGGGATCGCACAGAGTCAGACACGACTGAAGCGACTTAGCAGCAGCAGCAGGGTTTTAAAATTGTATATGTATATTTTCTTACTTAATTCTTAAGAATTCTGTTATCTTCATAGTATAATATTAGTACCCAACATTATTATACAAACTGCAGTGTACCAGATATTGTAAGACACCTTACATATATTATCACCCTTAATCCTTTTAATAATTGTATGGGTCAGATATTATTTACAGATATGAGAACTGGGGCTTAGAAGAATTGTTAAATCATTGAGATTTAAATCCAGGTATTTTGGTTCCTAACTCTGTTCCGTTAATTAGATCATCGTTGCTAAGGCATAATTATATATGGTAAATGACATAGGGGAATATTTGAGAGGTAGTATATATGAATACTCAGTAATCCTGATTTCCAGACTATAGAAAATTAACAGATATTTATATATGAATTAAATTTGTTTTAAAATCTATTAATAAATTAACTGGTTTTATCTGTTTTATTTAGATGCACTGCAGGATGTCAGGTCTGTCAGAATTTAATCAGGTAAGCCTTAGATAAAAAATTCTATGTGTATATATATCTCTGAAGTCACATCTCTTTTTCTGGATTGGTTAATATTCCTTTTGATGTGCATTTTACATATTACATGAGGATATTTTCTTAATTTTCTTAAGTCTTGGGATTTTTTTTGTGAAAACAGCTTTTTTGAAATATAGTTGACATAAAATAAACTGCATATGTTTAAAATATACAATTTGATGTTTGTTTTTGTTTTCTTTACTATTTTAATCATTTGTAAGTGTTCAGTTTGGCAGTGTTAAGTATATTCACACTGTTGTGTAATGGATCTTTAGAACTTTTTCCTTTTGTCCATCCATTCATCAGTTGATGTTGTTCAGAATTTTTAAATTTTGTTCATATATTCATCTGTTGATGTTTTTTCTTCTGTTGCTGCTGCTGCTAAGTCGCTTGAGTCGTGTCCGACTCTGTGCGACCCCATAGACAGCAGCCTGCCAGGCTCCCCCGTCCCTGGGATTCTCCNCAGTTGATGTTGTTCAGAATTTTTAAATTTTGTTCATATATTCATCTGTTGATGTTTTTTCTTCTGTTGCTGCTGCTGCTAAGTCGCTTGAGTCGTGTCCGACTCTGTGCGACCCCATAGACAGCAGCCTGCCAGGCTCCCCCGTCCCTGGGATTCTCCAGGCAAGAATACTGGAGTGGGTTGCCATTTCCTTCTCCAGTGCATGAAAGTGAAAAGTGAAAATGAAGTCACTCAGTCGTGTCCGACTCTTAGCGACCCCATAGACTGCAGCCTACCAGGCCCCTCCATCCATGGCATATTCCAGGCAAGAGTCCTGGAGTGGGGTGCCATCGCCTTCTCCGGATGTTTCTTCTGGCTCCTGCTTATTGTGAATAATGCTGCTATGAACATGGGTACATAAGAGATTTTTAGTGTTTTCTTAAAGCATCCCCAAAATGATTCTAATGTGCAGCTAAGGGAGAGAACATCTGACAATGTTTTTAAACTTAGAAAACAACCCAGTGTTTGAAATCTAATATAAACCTCAATGTGAAGTTTTAAAACTGTTGATATATGTCATCTATACATTACCCTAGAAACATGTAGAAATATTAAATCTGTTTTTTTTTGTTTTTTTGTTTTTTAATTTTTCGACCATGACATGTAGAAACTTAGTTACCCAACGAGGGATTAAACCAATGCCCCCTGCAATGGAAGCATGGAGTCTTAACTAGTGGACCACCAGGGAAGTTCCCATTACCTCTATTTCCTATTCTAAAATTGTGTGTTTTCTATTTTAAATTGGTTTTTATGTCAAATTTAAGGTGTTACTGTGGACTGTTAATTAGAGACCATCATGGGGTAGATTATACTCGGACAGTCTCAGCTGCCAGCGGTAGTGAAGACGAACAGTGGTCTGTTGAGAAGCACACAGCGAAAAGCCCTACGGATACCTTTGGCACAATTAACTTCCAACATGGAGAGCACATCCACCACTCCAAGGTTTGCTAATAACTCACATTATTTTGCTGGTTTCTAAACAGAGGATATAACCTCCAAATGTATGTCCAAATAGAATTTCCAAGTGTAGATGATCAGATGACCAGATTTTATTGCAAAGGCGATCCATGTTGTTGACCTGTTGACAAAAATGACTCGGCTGTTCGCTTTATATTTGAGGCCCAGTTCCCAGATGTGGCGTGGCCAACTCTTTATTTGATTGACCTCTGTCAAGCCGGCTTTTATGCCCCCTGCAGAAGAGAATGGCTTATTACTCTTGAGGCAGTTGCCAAAGGGCTCCCTTCCTTTGGGAATGTACAAAAGTTACTCCCAAAGAACAGATTTCAGCAGAAGTGTGGCCCTAGCCTGATATGTCCCCATGAGATAGTCTTCTTGGAAAGGAAATGGGGGTGATTTCTTTCTGTACCCCCTGAATGATAGTGCTGGGCTTTCCAGGCCAGTTTTCCTCCTGTCTCTAGCATGGTAATTTTGCATGTGATTTGCATAGTTATTGACAAGTCAGGTGTCTCTGTTGAGCTTGTTAACTACTCACTGCTTTTTTAGAGGCAGCTTTCCCTGGGGAAAATGCAGGGGGCACTTGCCTCAGGAAAGCTCAGAATCAGCTGTGCCCTGGAGTGTCACCATCAGTTAAATGGATTTGAAAGAATAATTCTTTTTTTTTTTTTTTCCTTATGTTTTAACAAGTCTCAAGTTTCTTTTTTCTTTTTATATTGGAGGATCATTTCCTCACCATGTTGTGTTGGTTTCTGTCATATGACAATGCGAATCAGCAACAGTTTTAATAATGCCATAATAATAAGGTTTCATAATATAATTGTATAGTAGTCTACATTTCTGATTACTAATCCTCTTGCACCTAACTTTGTGCGTTGGCTTTTCCTTCAGTTGACAAGAAAACTGTCCTTGGAAGCTAACTTTCACAGAACTCTTTATGTGATTTTTTCCCTTAAGTTTTTGTCTTTTTCCTTTTATGTTGGTTCATAATCATCATCATTTACTCATTTTTTTTAGTCCATTCAGCAGATCTTTATGGTTCGATCCCTTGGTGGGGAAGATCCCTGGAGAAGGAAATGGCAACCCACTCCAGTACTCNTTGGAAGCTAACTTTCACAGAACTCTTTATGTGATTTTTTCCCTTAAGTTTTTGTCTTTTTCCTTTTATGTTGGTTCATAATCATCATCATTTACTCATTTTTTTTAGTCCATTCAGCAGATCTTTATGGTTCGATCCCTTGGTGGGGAAGATCCCTGGAGAAGGAAATGGCAACCCACTCCAGTACTCTTGCCTGGAAAATCCCATGGACCGAGGAGCCTGATAGGCTACAATCCGTGGGGTTGCGAAAAGTCAGACATGACTGAGCCACTTGACTTCACTTCATTTCATAGTTTGCTATGCCGTAAAGACCATATGTTCTATGTACTAACATTGCTTACAGTCTAGTGAGGGAAACAGGAAGTGAACATGTGATTACTACCGACAGTGTAGATGTTATTAAAGGGGAGTACAGGGTTCTTTTTTTTTTTTTCAGGATTCTTTGAGAGAATGAAAAGCAAACTCCTGTTTCTCTTGGGTTGGGTGTGTCTGTCAGGGAAGCCATCTGTGAGTAGGGATGGCTGTGCTGAGACGGGAAAGGTGAGAGAGGCAGAAGGGTAACAGCACTCTAGGCATGAGGGGTAACTTGCACGAGGGCCAAGGGGGAATAGGGTATATTTAGGAAAGCTGAAAGCATGGTCAGATCTCTTGATCAGTAATACGTTTTATGCTTAGCATCAGGCTCCTATTACCTACTCTGTGCCTGAATGCATTTGACCTTTCAGAAGAGGAGCAGCTATCCTTATACTTCAGCCTGGAATTGAACTTCAGTCTTAGGTTGCCTAGCAGGAGAGCTTGTGAGAGCTGGTTACTCATCCCTCTGGCTGAATTTGCCTTCCCAGTTGTTAGCCCTCCCACCTCTTTCCACAAAGGATTGGAGTGAGTTAGTTATAAAGGAGGAGGAGGGGAAGGTAAGAGTAGTTAACCCTTAGCATCGCCTTTGGTTGGTTTTTGGAAGAAAAGACTCTGCTGCTGATAATTTAGTTAATAAAAGGTGTTTATCCTGAAATCTCAAGAAGTATGTTCTAGGACTAAAAGTACTTAATGGTTAAAAGAGAGTGCTACCTGGGAGAAAGAGTTGCGATAGAAGGAGAACTAACCCAGAGCTGCTTCTCTGCCTTTATTTATTACTTGGAGCAACATAAACCATTGCACAAAGATCCAATGCTATTTGTATACATGATAAAGCCATGGTAATTCAGTTTCCTCACTTGTAAATTGAATCCTAGTTACCCTTAGATTCTTTCTACTATTCAATACATTCTGTGATGGCTGCACCATCCTCATGTTCAGAATTCCTAATATTTTAATTATGAAATAAAGAGATTATGTTTTAAGAATTTCAAAGGTGAAGACAATTGTTTTAAATTTTAAAGGTGAAGACCATTGTTTTAAATCTCTATTACATTCTGGAGGATCATGTGATAATTCCTATTTGCATATCTATGGCGATCTCTACCTGTGGTTATAGGTTCATGGTTTCTTGTAGCTCTTATCCTATAAATCTGACTTATTCTTGCTGTTGGTTGGCACACACTCATCTCAATATGATTTTAACAATCTCTAAGTGGCTGCATTAGCTGGGAAAAGAAAACCAGTCATACACTTTTTAATTTTGGGCAAAATGACAAATGATTCTGGGGCTGTCTGATTTCCTCTTTTTTTTTCTTTTTTTGGTTACATTGATCCTTTTGTGAAAAGTGTATATTTTAGGGAAAAAAAGTTTTTGGAGAGATTATATATATATGTGTGTATATATAAATAATGTCATGAGAATGTAAAATTTGAAATAAATATACATGTTCCTGGATCTTAATTTAAATTATGCAAACATGTAAGTATATGCATCTCAAGGGATGTACAATAATTGTCAATAGTGGATGAAAAAAATATGCACATATGTGAAATGACCAAGTAAATTAAGAAAAGCCATAACATTTATGAAAAGCCTCATTTCACTTATTTCTAAACAATTTTTTAAAATGGGTTTGCTGGAGTAATGGTTTTTGCCAGTCTGACATTTTTCTGCCTCACCTCAGACCTTCTAGAGAACATTGATGGACCAACGCTGAAAACCAGAGGAAACCTTCCTGCTGTGACTTGTAATTCCCAGAAGGAACTTAAAGGGGGTGTGGGATCCTTTCAAAGTAAATATTTCCGTCATAGGAAGATGAACTTTTAAAGAGATTCCAGGCACTTTTCTTTTAAGTTTTGGCATTTCAGTTGCCCTGCTGTGTGCTTATTGTGAATTGGCATGTCTTTTCCACTACTTTATGTGTGCGTGTCTATGTATATCTTCCAGTATATTAGAACTTCATATGACACAAAGTTGGATCACCTGTTACATTTAATGTTGAAAGAGTGGAAGATGGAACTGCCAAAGCTGGTAATCTCCGTACATGGTGGTATTCAGAACTTCAAGATGCCCTCGAAACTTAAAGAGATCTTCAGCCAAGGTTTGGTCAAAGCTGCAGAGACAACAGGAGCATGGATAATAACTGAAGGCATTAATACAGGTAAGGCGCATTCCCTGTTTCACTCTTTTTTTTTCTTTTTCTTTTTCTGTAATTCCTTTTAAAACTGAATCAGGCAGTATAGCACTTAAGTTTGCTCTGCAGTGCTCCCAGGAGATATAGGCAGCATGAGGGAGGAAGACTGACAATGTAGTAACTGGAAAAGAAACCCAGAAGAATCAGAGACCTTTCCTGGACTGTGTTTTTACCATTGTTAAAATCTCCTATTTTAATATAACTTTGTAGACTTTTACCAAAGAAAATAGTCTTTCCTGAGCTTTGGACTATTATAAGGTTACAAAGGACATAGACTCCATGCAAGTGTGTAGTGTGTGGGCATAGACATGAGCTAAACTCGCCATGGTCGCCATTGGAAAGCAGGGAAGTGTGCAACAATTGTATTGAGTGTATGAGGCATGAGGAGATAATTAACTACATAACTACCTTTTCACATACTATCTCTATCTGAGTCTTACATTCCTTGAGATCTGGCATTCAAAAACTTCATTTAGTAGCCCCTGAACCTCTAACCCGACTCTTTTGCATCAGTTTTTATGAACTATATGTGTGTAACAGAATCATCTGGAGGCATTATAAAAATACAAGGCACAGGCTCTACTCAAATTAATTAGAGTTTTTCAGGGTGGAACTTCTGAAGGCTGTGTAATGTGCAGCCGGGGCTGAGAATTAGTAACTTCACAAACTCCTGTTACCAGTCGGTTACTAACCTATCACAGTTCTAACACCAGTTCCCATGTGACCAGATGAAATGTCCTACAATTCAACTCAGTTCTGACAATATTTATCTGGAAACAGCATCAGATCCCACAGCTTGCTCAGTCCCACAAACCTGTCCTCACTTCAGCTGTCAGCCTCAAGTCCAGGTTGTTAACCTATGCTTCTGACTCTCTGGCTGCAAATCAGGTGGCTCAGATGGTAAAGAGCCTGCATGCAATGTCGGAGACCCAGGTTCTATCCCTGATTTCCCCTGGAGAAGAAAATGGCAACCCACTCCAGTATTCTTGCCTGGAGAATTCCATAGATAGAGGGAGCCTGGTGGGCTATGGTCCATGAAGTCGCAGAGTTGGACACAACTGAGTGACTAACACTTTCACACTTTCTTTCACTTCCCACTATCCGATCTTTGGGTTTGATGAATTTACTAGAGTAGTTCACAGAATGCAGGAAACCAATTTACTCATTAGATTACCAGTTTATTATAGAAGGATGTAACCCAAGAATAGCTAGATAGAAGCAATGCATAGGACAAGGCACCTGTGGGAAAGGGCCTGGAGCTTCTGTGCCTTCCTCCCATGTCCATATGTTTACCCACTTGGAAGCTCTCCAAAGCCTGCTTTTTATTTTGTTTTGCTGCGTTTGTTTGTTTGTTTTTTATGGAGGTTTCATTGTTGTTCTTGTTGTTATTTAGTCACTGAGTCATGTCCAGCTTTTCTGCAAACCATAGACTGCAGCCTGCTGTAGGCTACAGTCTGTAGCTTACAAACTATAGGCTCCTCTGTCCATGGGATTTCCGAGGCAAGAACACTGGAGTGGGTTGCCATTTCCTTCTCCAGGGGATCTTCCCAAGCCAGGGGTGGAACCTGCATCTCCTACATTGGCAGGCAGATTCTTTACCACTAAGCCACCTGGGAAAGCCATAGGCTTCATTCAGTTCAGTTCAGTTCAGTCGCTCAGTCGTGTCCGACTCTTTGCGACCCCATGATTCGCAGCACGCCNATGGTCAGATCTCTTGATCAGTAATACGTTTTATGCTTAGCATCAGGCTCCTATTACCTACTCTGTGCCTGAATGCATTTGACCTTTCAGAAGAGGAGCAGCTATCCTTATACTTCAGCCTGGAATTGAACTTCAGTCTTAGGTTGCCTAGCAGGAGAGCTTGTGAGAGCTGGTTACTCATCCCTCTGGCTGAATTTGCCTTCCCAGTTGTTAGCCCTCCCACCTCTTTCCACAAAGGATTGGAGTGAGTTAGTTATAAAGGAGGAGGAGGGGAAGGTAAGAGTAGTTAACCCTTAGCATCGCCTTTGGTTGGTTTTTGGAAGAAAAGACTCTGCTGCTGATAATTTAGTTAATAAAAGGTGTTTATCCTGAAATCTCAAGAAGTATGTTCTAGGACTAAAAGTACTTAATGGTTAAAAGAGAGTGCTACCTGGGAGAAAGAGTTGCGATAGAAGGAGAACTAACCCAGAGCTGCTTCTCTGCCTTTATTTATTACTTGGAGCAACATAAACCATTGCACAAAGATCCAATGCTATTTGTATACATGATAAAGCCATGGTAATTCAGTTTCCTCACTTGTAAATTGAATCCTAGTTACCCTTAGATTCTTTCTACTATTCAATACATTCTGTGATGGCTGCACCATCCTCATGTTCAGAATTCCTAATATTTTAATTATGAAATAAAGAGATTATGTTTTAAGAATTTCAAAGGTGAAGACAATTGTTTTAAATTTTAAAGGTGAAGACCATTGTTTTAAATCTCTATTACATTCTGGAGGATCATGTGATAATTCCTATTTGCATATCTATGGCGATCTCTACCTGTGGTTATAGGTTCATGGTTTCTTGTAGCTCTTATCCTATAAATCTGACTTATTCTTGCTGTTGGTTGGCACACACTCATCTCAATATGATTTTAACAATCTCTAAGTGGCTGCATTAGCTGGGAAAAGAAAACCAGTCATACACTTTTTAATTTTGGGCAAAATGACAAATGATTCTGGGGCTGTCTGATTTCCTCTTTTTTTTTCTTTTTTTGGTTACATTGATCCTTTTGTGAAAAGTGTATATTTTAGGGAAAAAAAGTTTTTGGAGAGATTATATATATATGTGTGTATATATAAATAATGTCATGAGAATGTAAAATTTGAAATAAATATACATGTTCCTGGATCTTAATTTAAATTATGCAAACATGTAAGTATATGCATCTCAAGGGATGTACAATAATTGTCAATAGTGGATGAAAAAAATATGCACATATGTGAAATGACCAAGTAAATTAAGAAAAGCCATAACATTTATGAAAAGCCTCATTTCACTTATTTCTAAACAATTTTTTAAAATGGGTTTGCTGGAGTAATGGTTTTTGCCAGTCTGACATTTTTCTGCCTCACCTCAGACCTTCTAGAGAACATTGATGGACCAACGCTGAAAACCAGAGGAAACCTTCCTGCTGTGACTTGTAATTCCCAGAAGGAACTTAAAGGGGGTGTGGGATCCTTTCAAAGTAAATATTTCCGTCATAGGAAGATGAACTTTTAAAGAGATTCCAGGCACTTTTCTTTTAAGTTTTGGCATTTCAGTTGCCCTGCTGTGTGCTTATTGTGAATTGGCATGTCTTTTCCACTACTTTATGTGTGCGTGTCTATGTATATCTTCCAGTATATTAGAACTTCATATGACACAAAGTTGGATCACCTGTTACATTTAATGTTGAAAGAGTGGAAGATGGAACTGCCAAAGCTGGTAATCTCCGTACATGGTGGTATTCAGAACTTCAAGATGCCCTCGAAACTTAAAGAGATCTTCAGCCAAGGTTTGGTCAAAGCTGCAGAGACAACAGGAGCATGGATAATAACTGAAGGCATTAATACAGGTAAGGCGCATTCCCTGTTTCACTCTTTTTTTTTCTTTTTCTTTTTCTGTAATTCCTTTTAAAACTGAATCAGGCAGTATAGCACTTAAGTTTGCTCTGCAGTGCTCCCAGGAGATATAGGCAGCATGAGGGAGGAAGACTGACAATGTAGTAACTGGAAAAGAAACCCAGAAGAATCAGAGACCTTTCCTGGACTGTGTTTTTACCATTGTTAAAATCTCCTATTTTAATATAACTTTGTAGACTTTTACCAAAGAAAATAGTCTTTCCTGAGCTTTGGACTATTATAAGGTTACAAAGGACATAGACTCCATGCAAGTGTGTAGTGTGTGGGCATAGACATGAGCTAAACTCGCCATGGTCGCCATTGGAAAGCAGGGAAGTGTGCAACAATTGTATTGAGTGTATGAGGCATGAGGAGATAATTAACTACATAACTACCTTTTCACATACTATCTCTATCTGAGTCTTACATTCCTTGAGATCTGGCATTCAAAAACTTCATTTAGTAGCCCCTGAACCTCTAACCCGACTCTTTTGCATCAGTTTTTATGAACTATATGTGTGTAACAGAATCATCTGGAGGCATTATAAAAATACAAGGCACAGGCTCTACTCAAATTAATTAGAGTTTTTCAGGGTGGAACTTCTGAAGGCTGTGTAATGTGCAGCCGGGGCTGAGAATTAGTAACTTCACAAACTCCTGTTACCAGTCGGTTACTAACCTATCACAGTTCTAACACCAGTTCCCATGTGACCAGATGAAATGTCCTACAATTCAACTCAGTTCTGACAATATTTATCTGGAAACAGCATCAGATCCCACAGCTTGCTCAGTCCCACAAACCTGTCCTCACTTCAGCTGTCAGCCTCAAGTCCAGGTTGTTAACCTATGCTTCTGACTCTCTGGCTGCAAATCAGGTGGCTCAGATGGTAAAGAGCCTGCATGCAATGTCGGAGACCCAGGTTCTATCCCTGATTTCCCCTGGAGAAGAAAATGGCAACCCACTCCAGTATTCTTGCCTGGAGAATTCCATAGATAGAGGGAGCCTGGTGGGCTATGGTCCATGAAGTCGCAGAGTTGGACACAACTGAGTGACTAACACTTTCACACTTTCTTTCACTTCCCACTATCCGATCTTTGGGTTTGATGAATTTACTAGAGTAGTTCACAGAATGCAGGAAACCAATTTACTCATTAGATTACCAGTTTATTATAGAAGGATGTAACCCAAGAATAGCTAGATAGAAGCAATGCATAGGACAAGGCACCTGTGGGAAAGGGCCTGGAGCTTCTGTGCCTTCCTCCCATGTCCATATGTTTACCCACTTGGAAGCTCTCCAAAGCCTGCTTTTTATTTTGTTTTGCTGCGTTTGTTTGTTTGTTTTTTATGGAGGTTTCATTGTTGTTCTTGTTGTTATTTAGTCACTGAGTCATGTCCAGCTTTTCTGCAAACCATAGACTGCAGCCTGCTGTAGGCTACAGTCTATAGCTTACAAACTATAGGCTCCTCTGTCCATGGGATTTCCGAGGCAAGAACACTGGAGTGGGTTGCCATTTCCTTCTCCAGGGGATCTTCCCAAGCCAGGGGTGGAACCTGCATCTCCTACATTGGCAGGCAGATTCTTTACCACTAAGCCACCTGGGAAAGCCATAGGCTTCATTCAGTTCAGTTCAGTTCAGTCGCTCAGTCGTGTCCGACTCTTTGCGACCCCATGATTCGCAGCACGCCAGGCCTCCCTGTTCATCACTGTCTTCCGGAGTTCACTCAGACTCACGTCCATCGAGTCCGTGATGCCATCCAGCCATCTCATCCTCGGTCGTCCCCTTCTCCTCCTGCCCCCAATCCCTCCCAGCATCAGAGTCTTTTCCAGTGAGTCAACTCTTCTCATGAGATGGCCAAAGTACTGGAGTTTCAGCTTTAGCATCATTCCCTCCAAAGAAATCCCAGGGTTGATCTCCTTCAGAATGGACTGGTTGGATCTCCTTGCAGGCTTCATTATATGGGCATAATTGATTATATTATTGGCTACTGATAATTGAACTCAATATCCAGTTCCTTTCCCTTCCCCAGAGGTTGGGGATGGGACTGGAAGTTCCAACCCTCTAATCACAAGGATGGTTGGTTATCCTGGAAACCAACCCACAACAGTAGGTCCAAAAGTTGTCTCATTAACATAACAAAACCATCTCACCACTTAGGAAATTCCAGGGTTTTGAGGAGCTCTGTGTCTCTGACCGACTAAATAGTTATTATTACAAGTCACAATATCACTCCTGTACCTTTCCATCTTCCCTTTACTTCTCTCTGTTTCCACTTGGGATGTTCTAGCCAGTGTTTCCTATTAAATTCTGCCCATCCTTTAGGATCTACATTAGATGCTAACATACCCAGGAAGCGTTCTCTATTTCAACTCACTTTTGTTCCTTAATTTTTGTAGCATTTATTGCCTCTAGCACCTGTGGCATGTGTGTGTTCTGACAAACAGGCTGGGTCAGGATGAGTCTCCCTGATTATAAGGTAGAGGCCAGGGCCTACACATTTGTCTAAGAAGTGAGCAACAGGTACTAAGATAAGAAATCATTTCTTTTGATTAAAAAGGAAAGCAAATGATTGAAAAAACAAAGAAAAAATAAAACCAAGGGATTTAGAGCCTGTCACCAGTGGGTAACCTCTGGTACTATTGTTTCACATTCTTAAAAGAAAGTGAAGGTTGCAGAGTTCTAAGTCCAGTGTGTAGTACTTATTTTATTTCCAGTAAAAAAAAAAAAAAAGAAAGGGTGGGTGGGGAAGTTCATTGAGTTCAGGAAAAGGTGAACTTGGTCATAGTTTTTTCCTTTGAATGGTTAATCGTGTCATGTGCTTTACTTACTGCCTTTTTAAAATTTAATATTTTAGGTTAGGGTCAATTAAGGAATGCAAATATAATAGTGTGAAAACTATTGAAATAGTTCATATGAACAAAAGAAATGAGATGTATTTGGAGCTTCCTTAAACAATAACCAGGGTCTGACTTGATTCAAGCAGAGCTCCTTAGGGCCTGACTACAGAAGAAGTGGTCCCTGGACCAGTAACATCAGCATCACTGAGGAGCTTGGTGGTGACCCAGATATCAGGCTCCCCGGATGAGTGGGATAAAAAACTGCATTTTGATAACATCCCCAGATGATTCTTGAAAGTGAAAGTTGCTCAGTCATGTCTGACTCTTTGTGACCCCATGGACTATACAATCCATGGAATTCTCCAGACCAGAATACTGGAGTGGGTAGCCTATTCATTCTCCAGCGGATCATCCATCTTACTCATGGATAAAAGATGAGTAAGATATGGTCCCTGGGTTTAGTGATGAAGTAGGTGACTGTGATAAACAGACAATAAATAACTAACCAAAAATTGATGGTGAATGGGCCATATTTGAGATACAAAGAAAGTGTTTGGGAGTAAAAGGAAGAGGAAGACAAATTCCATTTCCAACTGGGAAACCTGAGAAAAAGGCTAGGTGGAGGATGTATACTCTTCCCTTGAGAAAAGGATAGAAAGAGGCATTCTAGGCCAAGGTGGCAGTTCAGGGCCGGGAACACAGCTGGAGATTAAGGCATGCGCAGAGAGTGGTGATACACCTTCTAGCTGGATGTGCCTTGTGGTAGAGGATGGGGACAGCCAAGAGAGACTGGAGCCAGATTGGGTACCATGCTATTTGGGTTGAGGTTTTATTCTGTGTGTAGCAGGGAGCCCTCAGAAGATTTTTGAACAGAAGAATGAATAGGGAATGATATTGTCCAATCAGGTTTTATGGAATCTTAGCAGGTAATATGTATTAAGATCACATGTGGGCCACTGAAAAACTGTCACCACCACATGCTGGCAATCCACGCCAAACCTATGGGTCTGAGTCTCTGTTGGTACTGATGTATGTTCTGTGGTCCAGAACCCCAGTTTTAGGAGATGACTGGGAAAAGTGCAAAAGATTGGCTGGAGGGGAGGATGTCAGAGAGAAGAAAATGATAAGTGCTATGCTTCAGATGCATGCAATATGCAAGGTTTTTGCTTTTTTTTTTCCTGTGCTAATGACACATACAGAGTCAGATTCTACTTAAAAAGAGTAAGTGGTGTAATGGAGTGTTTGCAATTAAAAGGCAGGTTAAGCCAATCTCAAAAGGCTACATAGTGCATTATTGCAACTATTTGACATTCTGGAAGAGGCAAAACTATAGAGACGATAAAAAGATCAGTGGTTATCAAGGACTGGGGAGAACGAGGGGTGAGTAGACAGAGTACAGAGGATTTTGAGGACAGTGGAACTATTATGTTTGTGATTCCTCTGTGCCAGCAACTTTCCCTGATAACAATCTTTTGCATATACTTGTCTATTCTCTTTCTGGCAGTTGCAGTGTTTTGCGTGATTTGTGAGTTAAAGTTTGACTTCTAACCTGGTTGTCCATAGGTGTATCCAAACATGTTGGGGATGCCCTGAAAGCCCATTCCTCGCAGTCCTTGAGAAAAATCTGGACGGTTGGAATCCCTCCTTGGGGTGTCATTGAGAACCGGAAAGATCTTATTGGAAGAGATGTAAGTAGACAGTTCTTTCATAGCAAAAGGAAATAAACACATATCCACTTGCCAGCTTAGCACTATACCTGGATACCTATAGACATCTTCAGTGTAATATGCCCCAAACCAATTCCTGACTTGATGCTGCCTCTCTTAACTTGTCTTAGAAAGTGACAATCTTACCCTGGAGTTGCTCAGGCCCAAAACCCCACACTAACCTTGAAATGATCTCTGCTCATGCCTCAAACCTAATCCCCTGGGTAATTCTAATAGCTTTCCCAGCTCTCATCCGTGGCTTCCCAGGTAGCACTAGAGATAGAGAAAGTGAAAGTGAAGTTGCTCAGTCGAGCCCGACTCTGCGGTCCCATGGAGAGTAGCCTGCCCCAAGCTCCTCCATCCATGGGATTTTCAAGGCAAAAGTACTGGAGTGGGTTGCCATTTCCTTCTCCAGGGAATCTTCCCAAC
>SJYX01006739.1:0-10170 GCA_006410675.1 Oreotragus oreotragus | reverse complement strand
GTGTGTGTGTGTGTGTGTAGTGGGGGGATGAGGAGTGTTCTGTATATTACAGAATGTCTAGCAGCATCATTGATCTCCACCTACTAAATCCCGGTGATGTGCCCCCACCAAGTTCCTATCAGGTACAGTTATCCCCAGTGAAAAAGCGCTGCTTGGGACCTCCCTGGCTGTCCAGTGGTTAGGGCTCTGAGCTTCCACTGCAAGGGGCCCAGATTAAATCCCTGGTAGGTGAACTAGGATCCGAGAACCTTTCTCTCTGATGCCAGTCTGAGCCTTTGCAGCATTCTCACCATCCCTTATTCTGAGGGTTAGATATGGGATGGATGGTGAAAGATTTCTAGTCACGTTTCTCCACAAATCACCCCTTTGTCCACGTGCCCTGCTTCTGTTAATGTCGTTGCCAGCAATCCTCAGATGCATGCTTTCTTCCAGCCCCCTGCTCTCCCCACTCAGTTGCCAAAGTCTAGTCAAATTTTTCTCCAAAAGCTCGCTTATGTCCCTCTCCTCCCAGTTCCTGTCACCATTCTTCATTCCAGCCTCCATCACCTGATCTCCTTGTCTGCTGCTTCTCAATCCGACCTTTACTTTGCCTCAGAGCCAGACTCCTAAATCCAACCAGACTGACCACGCCAATCCCTCCTCAGAAGCCTTCACAGACTCCATCTGCCATTGCTCATAGCAGGGGCACCAAGCTTTTTCTTAAAGAGTTAGGTAGTAAACATTTTAGGCTCTGTGCACCAAATCAAAGGCATTATGTAAGGACTTATATAACCATTTAAAATAAAACCACTTAAAAATGTGAAAACCATTCTTAGCTCGCAGACTAAAAAAGCAGGTGGCGAGCTGGACTTGGCCATGGGCTGTAGTTTGCCCATCCGTGGCCTAGTAAATAAACGTGATGACCACTTATTTAAGGTTCTGGATGATTGTGGCCCATACTTGTCTTTCCCAGCGTGTATCTTCTGTGCTCCCTACACACTAGTATCCCCACATGCTCCCTACCCACCCCCACGCCCAGCCTCCTCTCTCAGGGAGCTTCTGTGCCCTTTCCTCACCTGGATTGCCCTTCCTGAGCCGCTTCCGCCTATTGAAATTATACCATCCAAGACGCTCTCAGATGCTACCTCGCCTGTGAAACCTTTCCCTGTTCTGGAAGGTCAGAGTTAAACCCTCTTGCCTCTATGTCCCTTTCCTTTGTACCTCTGCTATTTCATCCTCCTTTGTAGGCCAGCTGCTTACATGCCAAATTGCCCGGGAGGCTGTGAACCTGCGGAGAGTGGAGCCCTTGCCCCTTTAAACCATTACTTTGCACCTGTCGAAATGGAATCATGGCAGGTCGTACCCCATGAACCAGCATGTGAAGCATCTTATGTACATCCTCGCTAACCTGTGAAGATACACTTAATCTTCACTTTATATGTGAAGAATCTTAGCCCAGAGAGGTTAAGTAAGTTGCCCAAGTCACACAGCTAGTCAGTGGCAGAGCTGGAATACAAACTAGGTCCACCTGACTGCTAAGCCTGGATTTTAACCACCTTATCATATAAGGGACTCAACAGGGACCCAACAAAGAGTGGCAGTGCTGGATCAGGTACCCCACCTCATCATACAAGTTTTACTTACTCAGAAAGTGAAAGTGAAGTCGCTCAGTCATGTCCGACTCTTTGTGACCCCATAGACTGTAGCCTATCAGGCTCCTCCCTCCATGGGATTCTCCAGGCAAGAGTACTGGAGTGGGTTGCCATTTCCTTCTCCAGGGGGTCTTCCTGACCCAGGGATCGAACCCGGGTCTCCTGCATTCCAGGCAGACGCTTTAACCTCTGAGCCACCAGGAAAGCCCCTGAAGCAGAAGCAGCATTTACTTACCCAGAAGCAGCATTTAAATTTGTCTCACTGAACTTTAAAATATCTTTGATAGGTTCTGCCTGACCCATCATTGAATTCATGTCTGCCTTAAGGACTCTGCTGTCCTGGAATCCTGTCATCTTTTGGTTTCTAATACACAATCTCACTGTTCGGTATTCATTTTATGAGGATTTTTACCTCAGTGAGGTCCCGGATCATTTTGCTGAGAACTAGCTTTGAAATCCTGTGATGAGAATTAATGGGACACCATTTTCAAATAGACCTGGGCAAACTAGGAGAAACAAACAGAAAGAGGGTAATTCTAGTCTTGGAATTTATGAGCTTCCCTATCTAAAAGTCCAATTTTCAACTCTCTTCTGATCTTTGGGTTTATGGTGGGTTTTAAGAGGTTGTCCTTCTTAGGCAGTCTCAGGAACTTAGTATGCTTTCCTCCTTCCACCCAGAAAGATACCTAGACACCTTGCCTACACCTTTTTCAGCCTCAGGTAAACCTTGTCTTCTTTGTAATTTATTTCGAATTGGACAGGGGCAGAGTCATGAAAACGGAGAACCATAACCTTCTCCCTGTTACCAGCAGCCTGATCACAGAACCTACCAATCCTGCCATTGCTGTTTCCCATCCAAAGCAATTAACCCCGCAGTGGGTCACAGGTCATGGGTAAGCCCTGAGTTTCCTGAAGTGAAGTGGGAACAGACAGGTGTATGCCCTCTGCAGAGGGACCTCAGGACAGGTGTTTTGGTGGCCCCGTCCTTCCAGCAGACACACACCATAAATGTATACTAATGGTGTTGAAAGAAGAGACACATCATCACAGTCTCTGGCCCTTCTCTCGGGAGTTTAGAAGCCAAGTTCATCCTTAAAAGCTGCACCGCCCTTACACTCAGAGGTTGACACTTTGGGGAGGGAGGAAGGTTTCTAGGCATGTTCTTTACCTGTTTCTAATTCACCCCAGAGGGAACCGTGGCCTCTGCTTTGCTCACTCCCATGTGACTGTCTTTCTTCTCTCCTCAAACCTGTTCTCCTGTGTGCTCACCTCCATCTCTGGGCTTGACTCCCCAGAGTCTTAGCTCTTGTCATATTAGGCAGTTGTTTTCAAATCTTACAGCAGGACAGACATTGCAGCATCAGATAACCCCTCTCCTTTTACTTCCACATTCGATGAGACAGCTGCATTTTCCCAGCAGAGTCACCATCAGCACCAGCTCAAAATAGTCTTGGGTTGTTTTTGTTTGTTTGTTTGTTTTTAACTTTTTGTTAAAGAAAAAAACAAAGTCCGTTCCCTATACATCCCAGTTCTCTGTATGCTCATGGTTGCCTCATCTAAATTTCAGGCTTATAGTTCCTTTCTCCCAATGTTGTTTCCTTGGGGTTTTGTTGTTGTTGTTGTTGTTGTTTTCCTGAGTGGGCCTCTGAAAATCAGCAGCAAAGAGGCCAGTTTGTTTATTTTGAGTACACTGCAGCAAAATGAAGGTAATTGTCCACACAGGCCATCTGGTACCTGGCAGGTGTCCATGAAAAATGGAGACTCAAGTGTCTCCTTCTGTTACCATGATAACCGCTTAGCTCAGAGTTGTCACTGGGCGTGTGTGTGGAGGGGATGCTGTTAATAGTTGCTCTGGCGAGGGCATGAACTCTCAAGATCAGGCTTTTTGCCATGAGCCTCCCTGGGTTTGATTACCTGATGATAACATGTATCAGGGAGATTAAAAAAAAAATTCATACCTGTTCCATCAGGAAAAAGAAGGGAAGGAAATAGTAGCCATGGAGCCCCTGCTGTGTGCCAGGCACCCTGCTGGAGACGGCCGAGCGTGGCCAGGACAACACACACATCGTTTGCCTGCTGCAAAGAGAGCCTCACCCCTTGTGCGGCCCCGCTCTCGCCACAGCGTGAGTCCCTGTCTCACTCACAGTGTCCTCAAGTCACCTTCTCTGGCATTCTCTGCACCTGTTTTGGCTCCACCATTAGATCTGCACTCAAACAGAAGACTAAGTCAGAATCACCGTGTTCTCCTTTCTCACATTTTTCGGTTGTGGTGGAAATTAATTTCTGTCGCATGGCCTCGGCAGTGGGACGTCTCATCTGATGCATGTTCCGTCTGACCTCAGAAACTTGGTGCTGGGATCCCAGTGTGCTTAGGAGTCTCCCTGCAGTGTAGGACAATTAGAACACCCAGGCGGGATTTCCCTGGTGGTCCAGGAGAGACTCTACCTTCCAGTGCAGGGGGTGCGGGCTCAGGGGTTCAATCCCTAGTCACGGAACTAAGATCCCACATGTCACAGGGTGCGGCCAAAATTTTTTTTTTAATAAATAAAACTTCTTAAAAAAAAAAAAAAAGATGATGACCCAGGTATCTGTCTTAATCTTGTTACTAATTTATTTGTGACCCTGTGACCTCAGGGAAGGCAATGGCACCCCACCCCAGTACTCTTGCCTGGAAAATCCAATGGACAGAGTAGCCTGGTGGGCTGCAGTCCATGGGGTCGCTAACAGTCGGACAGACTGAGCGACTTCACTTTCACTTTTCTCTTTCATGCATTGGAGAAGGAAATGGCAACCCACTCCAGTATTCTTGCCTGGAGAATCCCAGGGATGGGGGAGCCTGGTGGGCTGCCGTCTATGGGGTCACACGGAGTCAGACACGACTGAAGTGACTTAGCAGCAGTAGNTCTTTCATGCATTGGAGAAGGAAATGGCAACCCACTCCAGTATTCTTGCCTGGAGAATCCCAGGGATGGGGGAGCCTGGTGGGCTGCCGTCTATGGGGTCACACGGAGTCAGACACGACTGAAGTGACTTAGCAGCAGTAGCAGCAGCAGACCTCTCAAGGCATCTCTCTCCTCAGATATAGATAAATGCTGAACTGAAACAGAGCCTATTTTCCTGGAATCATGACCCCTCTGACATGATGTGCATAACTTCCAAGCTCTTTTCTTGGAACATGATATGTAGCTTTCTCAGGGTCTCAGAGTCTTTGCTGACTGAGAAGAGGCAAAGGGCCAGCAGAGGAGAGAGCCTCTCCGATTGTAACGTTTCTCCAGCTCTGTCTTTCCAACAGAATTGTTCTCCACTACAAGGGACCTCTGTACTCAGAGAACCTGAGTTACAGGGCGTTTCTTGTATTTAGTTATTGGTTGGACACGTGACTGGCCTGTGCTGTGTTCAGGCCTTTGTAATAGGTTGTATTTCAACAAGGTCCCACTGTCCTTGCCTCAGGAAACCTTAAAACCGGAGAGCGTGTCATGAAGCCTCCCCAGGCTGACCTCCGCTCTCCCAGCAACTGAAACCCAGAGGCATGCAGCGGTTTTGGACCTTCATTGGACAGCTTATCCCCACCCCCTAAGAGACATCTGAGTAGTCTCTCCACCTTCGCTGATTTCCATGAGAGTGTCAGGTTCCCCGTAATCTCTAGGTTCCAACAGTGATGCTCCCCCCAACCCCCAATCGTGCCGCTGCAGCTAGATCAGTTCTGTGTGGAGGGAGCACTCGGCAGTCTCTGTGGGGAGGGCCTGCCTCTTGGGACCCCGCTGGGCCTTTGAGACAAGCCGCTGTCACTCACAGCAGTGCTCCCATCTGCACTGACTTCAGTGTGTCTGTCTGGCACAAACCTGTCTCTGCGGAGGGCAGAGAATGAGCCGTCCCTACCCGGGCTGCAGGTGCCTGTCAGCGAGCTGGAGCGCTGCCATGAGCCCTGTGACTGCCTCCAGCTGCAAGTGCTCCAGACACTCCACTCTACTTGTGGAGTTAGAAGGACCTTGTTTTGAACTGTCTCCTTGAGACAGCCTCTCCTCTGCCCCCAGCAGCCTGCTCCCTGTACCTCCTCACGGGCTTTGCATGCAGGGGCCTGAGGGCGATATCTCTGTTGTGGACTCTGTTCATGAGAAAGGAAAATTAGAAGCACAACAGCCTCTATGACCCTGAGGTGGCTGCCATGCATCCCCAAAGGATGAGCCTTCACTGACAGGGTGGTTGTAGCCAAGGCAAAGCCTTGGTGACTCAGCATTTCTGAGATGAGGTAAACTTGGTGAAGGTCATAGCGTCATCGAATTTTACATCTGAAAAATGCTTCACAGGTCACCAGTGAAGCCACTCAGTTTGCAGATTAGAAGACTGAACCCCAGAAACACTGAAATGCGTATGCTGTACTATCGATAGAAAAGCCCAGGTCTCTGGACTTCAAAGCCGTTCCCTTCCCACCGAGCCTCAGTGCCTCCTTGGCGTTCACCCGGGGTGAGAGTCAGATTCCATCTTGGTGCGTATGGCAGCCCCTCCTCTACGAGTTAGTGGAATCGCTGGCAAGAGTTGTCTCCAGGTCCCGTCGTCATCAACAAAGTAAAGAGGTAGAAACTTTCAGCCTCAGGACAGGCTCCTATGCTGAGGGATTTACACACATTCTCAGATTAGGAAGAATTTTTCTTGAACCCGTATCCTCTCCTCTCTTCTCATCCATGGTCCTCGTCCCAAGGTCTTTGGCATATCATGAGGGCCTGTGGGCCTGGTCGCATCCCCAGATTTTCCCTCCTACTCCCTTTCCGTCAAATGCTCTTCAGATGTGGCTGATCTAATAATGTATAAAGAAAAAGAATCAAGCTGAGCACCTAAGTTATCCATGGCTACACATACACTGAAAGTTAATGACTTAGGAGAACAAACTTAACTCGCAACTTCTGTGGGTCAGGGGTCCAGGCGCTGTTTAGCTGTGTTCTCACAAGCTGAGGTTCACAAGGTTGCAGGCACCTCAGGGCTCAACAGATCACATCGTTGTTGCCAGGACCCCTTGTGGGCTGTAGGATTGAGGGTCACAGTTCAATGCTGGCCTGATGGCTGGAAGCCACCCTCAGCTACTTGCCAGGTGAGCCTCTCCACGGGGCAGTTCACAAGATGGCAGCTGGCTTCCTCAGTGTGAGCGGGGTGAGAGGAAGAGAGAGCACATGTGGACAAGACAGAAGTCATGTCTTTCATCAACCAGTCTCAGAAATGATATCTCATTGGCCTGCTTCAGGTAGAGGCAGTCACTACAGCCAGCCCATGTTCAAGGGGAGGGAATTACATCAGACGGTGACTGCAGGGAGGGAGGGTGTCACTGGAGGCCCCCTCAGGGCTCTGCCCACCACAGTCAGTTACCTAGTTAAAGCATTTCACATAAAGCTTTATTGATGGCGATAGATTTAGTCCTCCCTGGAGCTCATTGCCCGCTCTGGCTCCGTTCCTGCTTTCCATTACAGAAGGAAAAGGGTCAGAAACTTGATACACCTCTGTGTCGTTTAACAAATATTTATTAAGCCTTTACATGTGGTAAGCACAATGGTAAGGAAGATAAATTTGAGAGGTGAGATTAATGCCGTGCAGGGGTCCGAGGGAGGTGAGAGTGAAGCAGTCAGCCAGAAAGCCAGTGGAAGCTGGTCAGACACATGGAGGGGGCGGTGCTCCTGGCAGAGAGAACAGCAAGTATAGAGGCCTGAAGGCGGGAGAGAGAGCTGTGCTTCCAAAATTTCAATAGATTGTTGTTCTCGAAACCATGCAGGAGCAGAGTCAGTTGACCTCCCTTACATCAACATGTACCTCATCCCAAATCAACCCTATCCTGATCACCCACCTCGGGCCTGGCTGAAGTCCCTGCATATTGGCTGCCTGTGACTTGTGTCTCTGCTGGGGCCTTGGGGACGTACTGGCCCACAAGGATGCCAAACCAGCATTGTTCTGCCGGACCCAGAATCCACAGAGGGTTCCTGACAGCTCTATCCTAGCTGTGTTTTAATCCAGCATGATCCTAAAGCCAGGGACTGAAGCTTGAGATCCATGGAGAAAATTGTGCCCTCCCAGGGGTCTGAGAAAAGCTTTTCTCTTTCCACTGCTCCGAACAAGACAACATCAGGAGTCTGGTTTCTATCTTCCTCAGAAGGCATGTCCTGGGCAGTGATCCCAGGAAGGGGGGCTGATTATTTTCAAGCTGATGGTGGGCAGTGGGATTCATTTCCTGATCCTACAGTTTTAGCCACATGTGGCTGTCTACTCCGTCCATTCCTCTTACCTCATTCCCTGTCATCATTTTCCTATTAAACTGTTTGCAGAGGTTCCGTTTCATGTTCTTAAAAAGCAACCTATTTGTTCATCTCCGATCTTAGGGCTCTGACATTCAGTCCTCAGGCAGCGATGCTGGCTCCAGTCTTCCCGAGTGAGGTTTATTGAGTCCTTGCCACATGGTTAATGCTGGGTTGGCCCTTCATATGGTGAAGTCAATTTGAGTTTCACAGGCCACATACTTAAGGGGAAAAATTATATTTGAGTGGCTTTAGTTTCCCTCTTGAGTTCTCACTTTCTGAGCTGAGCACTTAGTCTGGGCGTTTCAGGCAAACTCTTAAGTCACTTCAGAGATTTTTTTTTTTCCTGGCTGAGCTGGGTTATGATGCACAAGTTTTTCTCTAGTTGTGGTGTGCAGGCTTCTCTTATTGTGCATCACAGACTCTAGAGCTTGGACTTAGTATTTGTAGCATGCAGGTTTAGTTGCCCTGTGGCATCTTAGTTCCCTGAACCACCAGGGAACCCACCTTCCCTGCATTGGAAGGTAAAATCCTAACCACTGGACCGCCAAGGAAGTCCCAGCTTCAGAGATTCTTAACCCTTTTCCTGCACCCAAAATGAGTGCTGCATCCTGGAGACTTAGCATCAGTGGAGGAGTATCCGCAGCTCCGAGGTGATATGTTGCTGGGGCCATCATGTCCTTTGCTTGTGGCCAGGCCAGGTTCTCGAAGGCAGCAGCCCCCATTCTGTGGCTAAGGCGTCTGAGTTCAGAGACTCCCCCAGCATCCAGGCTCCACACCTGACCTCACTGCCGCTCTGACTCCTCTGTGGCTGAGGGACAGCTTTGGGCTCGTTGCTTCTCTCAGTATCAGCCTATTGACGGCATGGGCTCCTTCCTTGAGACTGCTCAGGCAACCCAGGAAACAACTTCCATTCTGTTTCCTTCCACCCTGGGAAGGCCCAGGCATTGCCAGGATCCACCACTTCTGTGATCTCCTGCAGCCTCCACTGTGCCAGCTTAGGAGTTTCCTATAAAGCCAGGCCTCTGCATCAGACTTTCCTGCCTTCTCTGCAGATTCTCTCATCTTTTCCCAAGTTTCCTTATCTTGTTTGGATTGGGACTAAAACTGCTAGGTATGGTGTTCATAAGTACCTTCAAACTAGGTTGAATCTTATGCTCTATTATTTGCCCCCTGGCTTCCCTGGTGGTTCAGTGGTAAAGAACCCACCTACCAATGCAGGAGATGCAGGTTCGATCCCTGGGTTGGGAAGATCCCCTGGAAGAGGGCATGCAACGCACTCCAGTATTCTTGCCTGGAGAATCCCATGGACAGAAGAACCTGGTGGGCTACAGCCCTTGGGGTTGCAAAGGGTCAGACATGACTTAGTGACTAAGCACACACACATATGCCCCCTCTCCCATAAAAATATCCAAAAAGGCAGAGGCTGATAATAGTTATAGGGTGAAAGGTGATTGTTTCCCAAAATGCAGTGATTAATAAGTGAAAATGTAATCTAGCCAAAACGGGACTCCTACGGTGTTTATAAACTAGTTGGAAAGAAAAGATATATTACCCTGAAAGAATAATAATAAATGTTTTATAGCCACGGACAAAAATAGAATATTTCACAAGATAGAACATTTGAATTGTCAATGGAAGATTATTATAAAAGTTAAACGGTGGTAAAGACATCAAAAAAAGGTTTTTATAGTATTTCATTATATGAATAAGCCTCATTTTGTTAAGTCATTTGCCAGTCAGTGGACTTTGGAGTTATTTCCACTTTTGGCCTATTAAACTGTTGCTGATGAACATGTGTGCACAAGCTTTAGATGAGTATATGTCTTTATCTCTCTCGGGTACGTACTCAGGAGTGAAATTGCTAGGTCTTATGGTAAGTCTGTATTTAACATTTTAAGAAACTGCCAAACTGTCTTCCTAAGTGGTTGCACCACTTTACGATTCTGTCAGCAATGCACTAGGGTTTCCATTTCCCCATATCCTTGTTAGTCTTTTTGATTGTAGCTGTTTCAGTGGGGTAAGTGGAATCTCTTTGTGATTTCGGTTTTCATTTCTCTAATGACTACTCATATTGAACATTTCTCATGTAATTTTTAGCTTATTTTATATCTTACTCTGTGAAACGTATATTCAAGTCTTTGCCTGTTTTGTAATTGGGTTGTCTGTCTTCTTATTCAGTTACAAGTGTTCTTTATATGTTCTAAGCACAAGTTCTTTCTTATAGTTTCAGTTCAGTTCAGTTCAGTCGCTCAGTCGTGTCC
>SJYX01006736.1:159370-172381 GCA_006410675.1 Oreotragus oreotragus | reverse complement strand
TGTCGTGATCCAAAAGCTCAAATAGTAAATTATTTTAATTGTTGTCGTTCAGTCACTAAGTCATGTCCGACTCTTTGTGACCCCAGGGGACCACAGCACACCAGGCTTCCCTGCCCTTCACTATCTCCTGGAGCTTGCTCAGGCTCATGTCCATCGAGTTGGTGATGCCATCCAACCATCTCATCCTCTGTTGTCTCCTTCTCCTCCTCCCCTTAATCTTTCCAGCCATCAGGGGCTTTTCCAATGAGTCAGCTCTTCACATCAGGTGGCTAAAGTATTGGAGCTTCAGCTTCAGCATCAGTCCTTCCAAAGAATATTTAGGACTGAATTCCTTTAGGACTGACTGGTTTGATCTCCTTGTAGTCCAAGGGACTCTCAAGAGTCTTGTCCAGCACCATAGTTCAAAAACATAAATTCTTCAGCACTCAGCCTTCTTTATGGTCCAGCTCTCACATTCGTACATGACTAACTGGAAGAACCACAGCTTTGACTACATGGACCTTTGTTGGTGTGGCATTAGAGTGGCATCACCTGCATATCTGAGGTTGTTGACATTTCTCCCTGAAATCTTGATTCCAGCTTGTGAGTTATCCAGCCCAGCCCAATGGTAATTGTAAGACCTTTTTCCCCCCTTCTTTCAGGAATCACTGTTCTGCTCTGCTTTATGTCCAGTGTCTGAGATTGTCCCCTCATACATTCTGTCTGGGTCGTTCCCCCAGTGAATTAGAAAGTTTCTTCAGTTGAGAAGTCTCTGGTACTACCTCTCGGCCAGAAGTAAATCTCTGATTTTAATATCTTTAATATCTATCCCTATTTTAATAAAGAGAATGTAGAGTTGAATATGATTTCTACTACTTATTAGCTGTTATTTAATCTCATTTTATTTCTTTGTCTCCAAAAGAGTATATAAGAATTAGAAAGGTATATGTATAAAGTACTTATCACAGCGCAAAATAATGAATGCTAGAAATTACTTTCAAAACTGGAAGACTCATTCAAGGCACCAGAAACAAAGTTCAATACGAAATAATAAATTGACAAAAATCATTAAGGATGTTTATGAACACATTCCTGCTATTTTTGGTGCATGTTTTATAGATTTCTCTCTTATTCCTTGTTGTAATCTAAAACCTCTTTGCATTTTGGGAAGAATAACTTACTATTTTGCACTGTACTTCGTCCAGAACTTGTAGGATTTCATCAGCTGAGGCGAAGACTGACATTTTCATACTGGCTGTTTTTAGTTTTCTCACTCTCTCCCCTTGAAAAGTGGTAATAACATTAGTATCTTAAAGACCCAGCATTATTTCTCTAGAATGCTATATATGAAGGGAAAATCTATTCCCAACCCTAGACATCTATTCTCCATCCTAATTAAGATTCCCATCAACTGTGGCAGCAGGCTTTTTGTTTATGCTCTAGCTATCAACTTCTTGGGGGCAGAGTTCACTTTATCAAATTCTGACAAATAGTTACAGTGAATGGAAAATGTTAGGAATTTAGTAGTTTCAAAAGCAATAAATTTTACTATCTTTGAGGTTTTCATTTATTCAAAGTGACTTGTCAGAATATTTGTTATGTCTTTTAAAAATTAATTCTGCTGCTGTCTTGTTACATTCTAAAATATGCCAAGTCCTTTGTGATTAAGATTTTTTTNTCTTGGGGGCAGAGTTCACTTTATCAAATTCTGACAAATAGTTACAGTGAATGGAAAATGTTAGGAATTTAGTAGTTTCAAAAGCAATAAATTTTACTATCTTTGAGGTTTTCATTTATTCAAAGTGACTTGTCAGAATATTTGTTATGTCTTTTAAAAATTAATTCTGCTGCTGTCTTGTTACATTCTAAAATATGCCAAGTCCTTTGTGATTAAGATTTTTTTTGGGGGGGGGGGGCGATAATTCCTAACTCAGAGGAAAAGGAGGAAACAGCTGGGCTACTGACAGCTAACAGCTGATTTAGAACCTGAAAGTATCTTGAAAGAAAGTTTCTTTATGGAAAAAAATGCCATGAAGATATCAACAGCAAAGAATACTGATCATTATTGCTGGAGTACCTTTGTGTCTTAGTACCTAATGAAAGATTTAGATGTGAAACCTCAACACATCAGTCAGTGGGAAAGTTCACGTTCTGTGTTCTTAAAGTGGCAACTGTGTGGAGTTGCTGGGTGGTCACGATGGTTGACGATGGTGTCCTCTTCTCTGTGTTGGAACATTTAGTGTTTTGCTAAAATAACAGTTTATACATTTCTGTTAAATTCAACAGCACAAGGCTCTTTTNGCGTTCTTAAAGTGGCAACTGTGTGGAGTTGCTGGGTGGTCACGATGGTTGATGATGGTGTCCTCTTCTTCTCTGTGTTGAAACATTTAGTGTTTTGCTAAAATAACAGTTTATACATTTCTGTTAAATTCAACAGCACAAGGCTCTTTTTCAGTGCTTCCTTTTGTGAGAAACTTTTCTAAAACTTTGGTCAAACCCTCTTAAATTTCTCACATATTTAAAATTCTCAGATAGTCTCACTCTCTGGAAACTTGTCATGGTTACAAAATTTAACTCCAGAAGAATTATGATAAAATACATACCGAGAGATAATTATAGTAATATTTAGGAAGAAGAATTGTTGGTGGAAGGTGACTCCTACCATAAAATTTAAACCCTTAAATTTAATTGTACCACAATTTATGTACTTTAAAGACAAATAATCAAGACAAGATTTTAGTTAATGGTGTCATTAATTAAAGACAATTTCATAGAACATTTTCTATAATAAGATAAAATAGAAACTTGAGACTCTTATGATCCTGGAAAACTTTTAACATGTATTTTCTATTTCTGTATTTTTCTAAGACAATCAAAAAAATTTAGTAATTAAACCAACTGGAATAATAACCATAAAGATAATGATAATAATACTGTGAAGTTTATGAATTTTTTTAAAAAGATAAACATTTCCTATAAAATGTAATGATATGGATCTGAAGTGTTTTCATTTAGTGAGGTTATGCATCATTTTAAAATACAAGCCCTCCTAATCAGAGCCAAGCTAACAAAACCATACAAATGAATTAATATTCCTTCCTTCACTAAGTCACTGGTCAAGAGTCTTCAGGCAAAAAAACAGAAACATACATGTCAATTCAAATAGACAATTAATTACAGAAAGCTATTGCAAAAGTAAAAGTAAAGTGGCCTTTTATAGTTTAATAACATGTTAGTAAATTATAAAATTACATGTACATATTTTAATCAAAAAAAGTCTATAAGATGATAACTAATCATTAAATACCATGTAACTTCACTGCTCCTATAAGAGCAGGAAGAAACATCTTTTGATAAGTATGAACAGTCAACTAGTGAGTTATCATCTTCTAACTTCAATTCAGAATATGAATTAAGTCTTTCAAATAGGTCTTTAACAGATACAGCTATAAAAGTGGGTAAAGGAAATGGCAAGGCACAAGAATCACATGCGCCTGAATCTAGGCATAGGAAACACTCAGCAGCCTAGCACAGAGTCCCCACGCCTTCTCTCGCGCACCGCGGCTCCCCTGAATGCCTACTGCGTCTTTCCCTTAAAGGGCTGTCTCTGCGTCGGGAGAGCCTGTGCAGAAACGCCAGCTCACTCCACCCCGCAGTTAGCACGGGCTGTGATGGACTTTTGTCCCCTTCGTGGTTACGCTGCTAGTGAGCTCTCAAGGCAGGCAGCTCCACGAGGATGGCTGATCATCAAAGCCGTTCAAAGCTCCAGATGATCATCAAACAAGGATGCAAGCTGGAAGCCAACGGGCTGAATCTCGATGGCAGCTGGCTAGAACTGTGTTCTTTAAAAAACGTAAACTGGCATGCTTCTGTGGGCGGGGCCTCACGCCTCTTCTCCACAGCATCTCCCACGCTCTGTGCTCCCCCTCAACGTCCACGTGCCCTGCCCAGCCCTGCGGAGAAGACACCGCTCTACCGGCTCCCCTCCCTCTCATCACCCTCCTGCTAAGTCATCACATCGACTCCATATTGGCCATTCTGCTTTTCACGTCTCACAGTCCCCTGGCTGCAGCCGGGGCAATTCTAAATACCTAAACCCAATTTTCAATCTCCATTACTGAGCAAGGCTGCTCTGACACTCCCTGTCCACTTCTTTCCGCTCAAAGCTCTCTCCCTTAGTCTCGTTGGCAGCCGATTAAATGGCTCTACCAAGAACATCATGTCCTAGTCAAGGTATCTATCACTTCTTTGGACTGTGCCTTCATCATTCTCCATATCCTCTCTTAAGCTTCTAGCGTAACTTTCTCATGCTCTGTGTCAATAATAATTTATTCACTTTTATTAAAGGCAGGATCCCTAAGCTAAACAATGAATGCAAAGAAAGAGGCAAGGAAGAAAGGGAGGGAGAAAGGAGGAAAGAAGCAAAGAAGTTAGGAACATAGAGTCAAATCTCCTGTATTGTATCAGATTATTTTCTCTCCTATGGATCTGTTTACTAGTTTACTCACAGAATTTTAAGAAATTGAATTTTAACCATCTAGTCCAATTCTTTACCATATGTATATATACAGAGAGAGAAGCTTCACCAAAGTCATACAATTAATGACAGATTTGAGACTGCTCATTCTCCTATTACTCACGGTGTTTCCTCCCTATTAGGGGGATACTTTCAGAAGAAAACCATCTGAGTGTTATATATACTCAGTGTTTGTGATATCGATGTTTTGCTTGATCACTTAAGCATTATAAATATATTAGTCAATAAGACTGTTTAAGAAATTTAAGTTTATTTTTCTTGAATAAAAAACCTTGCTTTGTTTTGTTCAACAGTATTAGTTGAGCCTCTGATGGTAGCAGTCTCAAAAATTTAAGCTTAATCAGCAAGAGAATCTTTTTCATGGAAGTAAAGCTTTTGTCACTGGAATTCTGAGTGAAATTTACAGATACAGAATGTCCATTTGTTAACAGGATAACTGTAGAAGAGCTTCAGGATTTCCTTTGATTTCCCATATTCTAAAATGCAATGGAAAATAAGAAATACCATGTTTCCAGCTTTAAAGCAGCCAAAGCAACATAGTGTAATATTTTAAATTTCTGTTTTGATACTTCTTAGAAATATTTTTATAGAAACTATTTCTAGAATTAAAACGAGAGAGNTTTAACCATCTAGTCCAATTCTTTACCATATGTATATATACAGAGAGAGAAGCTTCACCAAAGTCATACAATTAATGGCAGATTTGAGACTGCTCATTCTCCTATTACTCACGGTGTTTCCTCCCTATTAGGGGGATACTTTCAGAAGAAAACCATCTGAGTGTTATATATACTCAGTGTTTGTGATATCGATGTTTTGCTTGATCACTTAAGCATTATAAATATATTAGTCAATAAGACTGTTTAAGAAATTTAAGTTTATTTTTCTTGAATAAAAAACCTTGCTTTGTTTTGTTCAACAGTATTAGTTGAGCCTCTGATGGTAGCAGTCTCAAAAATTTAAGCTTAATCAGCAAGAGAATCTTTTTCATGGAAGTAAAGCTTTTGTCACTGGAATTCTGAGTGAAATTTACAGATACAGAATGTCCATTTGTTAACAGGATAACTGTAGAAGAGCTTCAGGATTTCCTTTGATTTCCCATATTCTAAAATGCAATGGAAAATAAGAAATACCGTGTTTCCAGCTTTAAAGCAGCCAAAGCAACATAGTGTAATATTTTAAATTTCTGTTTTGATACTTCTTAGAAATATTTTTATAGAAACTATTTCTAGAATTAAAACGAGAGAAAAAATCAGATTTTTGTAAGAGGTACAACCTTAAAATGAAAAGTGAAGAGTAGCTGTAAAGGATGTTCCTCTGCTTCATGCTTACTTTATAATTAAGTAAGGTGAACCTCAAACAGAAGCGTTAGAACAAAACACACACGCACACACGCACACACGCACACGCACACGCACACGCGCACACGCGCACACCTGACAAACTACTGCATTCCATTGTATCAGAAAGCTTAGCTGCCCCGAGGGCAGGTGGAATGAGCTTCTCAGCTACTCATCTGGGTTTCAGTATGGCATCTTGACAAGTGGATCATCTTCAGTACACAAAACAGCTCCACAAGTAAAAACCAGTTCAAAGACGCCCTTTGCAGCAAGTCAGTTCACTATTTTGACACAAGCATTATTTAAGCACTGGATTAGAGTCTAAATTTGTGAACTACGCTACAGTGAAATGTTTCTGTCCTTTTCTGGGGCTTCTTATTTCGGTGCCTTAATTAAACTGATTACATTTGAAATAGCTGGCATGATTTTGAAGTGTGACTGTCAGTCCTTCTTGCGATGGTAAACAGCGTCACTGCATTTTTAAGGGTTAAGCATATTCAGTCCAAAAAAGGTAGCCAGGAATGTGTGAATACCGTATGAGTCCAAAAAGTCTATAAAAGACGCTGCTTTGTGCCTGTGTTTAGTTATTTTTAGTAGAAGATTTAAACAGCTCCAATTGAAGTCACAGTAACACATTGAGGACTGGATGCTTCATGATGATTTTGGCTTTGTGGGGCTATTAAGGCAACAGACTGTCTTTCATCACACTGAATTCCTTTTTTGTTCAGATTTCTTCCTGTTCAATATGTCTTTATGTGTCTTTTATGTCAATATGTCTTTTTTTGAAACATGTGTTTTATCATCTCTAAACCATTTTCTAGCTTTCTGAATTTACCTTAAAAATTGCTTAGTTCTAAATTAAGATGCTTTTATTATTTAAGATAGTTTATTTCTATATTAATGATTACATGATTTTTTTTATTTGCTAATATGTCAGCTTAATATATAATAAAGAGTTTAATGTTAACCCCAGGTGCCCATTATTTTTTTTTGTTTTGTCATTTTCATATTACAGTTGTCCCTATGTATTCAAGGGAAATTGGTCCCAGGACTCCCTTCAAATGCCAAAATCCTCAGATGCTCAAGTCCTCTATACTAAATGGTGTGGTATTTGAGGATAACCTATGCATATCCTCTGGATGTTTTAAATCATCTCCAGATTACTTATAATAACTAATACAATATAATTGCTATGTAAATAGTTGCCATTGGGCAGAAAATTCATATTTTGCTTTTTGGAAATTTCTGAAATTTTTTTTCAGATATCTTCCACCTGTGATTGGTTGACTCTGTGGCTAGGGAACTTATTAATACAGAGGGCCAACTACATTTGTTTATATAATAGCTGTGCTTCTGGTTTTAGTCCTTGAAAACTTACCCATCATTTTCTCCATCACAAAAGAACTAGGAAGCCATTCACATGAAGTAACAGTCATATTTAGGGCAGGGTGGCGGCTGTGATCACTATTCCTCAACTGCCCACCAGGTACTTTTGAATTAGACAAAAATTACTCGATATTTTGCTATTTACTGTGGGCTTCCCTGGTGACTCAGATGGTAAAGAATCTGCCTGCAATTTGGGAGACCACGTTCAATCCTTGGGGTGGAAGATCCCCTGGAGGAGGGCATGGCAATCCACTCCAGTATTCTTGACTGGGGAATCCTCATGGACAAAAGAGCCTGGCGGGGTCGCAAAGAATCAGACACGACTGAGAGACTAACACATTTAACGCTTTGACAATTACTATACTCAAGTTGATTAACATGACTTTATATTTCTTGATACTGAAAATTATATTTTGAAGCATCATTTCTGTTTTAGGCTAATATTCAGTTAAACACTAGCTGAGGTAAAAAGACTCTCAAAAACCAGAGTGAAAGGTGGTTGCCAGGGGCTGGGGAGGTCGTGAGGGAAATAGAAAAAGTTTAGTAAAAGGGTAGAAATGTTCTCTTATAAGAAGGATAAGTCTGAGACGCTAATGTATGACACAGTCAGGGCGTCTGACACCATATAGTAAGCAACATTGACAATGACTAGAAACTTGAAAGAAATGTAAATTCTCGGACCTTCCTCCAGACCTAAAAACTCAGAAACGCTGCAGCTGAATCTCTATGGTCAATGTTTTAGCGACCCTTCCAAATGATTCTGATACCTGTTAAACTGGACATACTGCCTTAAGAAGAAAATACATTTTGCTCCCTAAATAGAACTGTTTCATAAAAATAAATCAGTGTGAAAATGAGAACGTGCCTTCTAAAAGAATCAAAAAGATCTCTTTTCAAACAGAAAAAGAAAAGTGACGTTATTACACGTTCGCTGCTCTTTGCCTTAGTTGTAGTACCCTAACTAAAGTCATTGTGAACAAACGCGGAGCATCACTACACAGTCAGACCCTTCTTTAGTCTTCCGGAAACCCATTCCGACACCACTGCCCATGTAAGTGGACAAAGTACAAACGCAGTGTCCTGACGCAGTTACAAACTCGGGACATTGCACCAACTATAAACTTACCCACACTGTCCGAGAGCAGGGAGGTAGCTGACAGTGCAGTCCTGAAGTGGTGTTGCAGGGGACAGGACTTCAAATTTAACAGGAGTTTCTTCTTTTCCCCAATGCTGTTTGCAAGCCTACATTGCTTTACTTTCCTTCTAATAGCATGAAAAGTTTTAAAAGACTACACTGTCTGCTTTGCATTGTTTATTATGAATGAATTTCTTTGAAAACATATTGTGTGTGAAGAATTATATATCTGGACTTCGCTGGTGGTCCACAGGTTAAGGCTCCGCACTCCCAATGCAGGAGCATGCGAGTGTGCTCAGCCACTCAGTTGCATCTGGCTGTGTGCAACCCCATGGACTGCAGCCCGCCAGGCTCCTATGTCCATGGGATTTCCCAGGCAAGAAAACTGGAGTGAGTTATCATTTCCCCCTCCAGGGGATCTTCCTGACCCAGGGATCAAACCCACGACTCTTGTAGCTCCTGCACTGGCCTGTGGATTCTTTACTACTGAACCACCTGGGAAGTGCCCCCGCCTCCCGCCCCCTTCCTGCAACGCAGAGGGACTGGGTTTGATCCCTGGTCACGGAACTAGATCCTATTATAGGCCACAGCTAAGATGCAGAACTGCCAAATAAATAAGATTTACTTTAAAAAAATTATGTATTGCTGTACAACAAACCACCCTAAAACTTTCTGGCCTGAAGAAAGCTTAAAAAAAAAAAATAAAACATTTATTTTTGCTCACAAGTTGTGGTTTGAGCAGGGTTCAGGAGAAACAGCTTATCTCTATCCGGTGAGAGCTAGGGCAGCTGGACTGAGGTTGGAGAATACTTACCTCTACGGTGGCTCACTCACATAGCTGGCAAACTGGTGTTGGCTGTCAACGAGCTCAGCCTTGACCCCTTTCCACGTGGGAACCTCCGTGGGGCTTCTTGGGCTTCCACACAGCATGGGAGCTGGAGTCCAAGAGCAAAGAGTCCAGCAGGAGCTACTGGTCTCCTAAAGTCTCAGTCAGAAACCACCTCACTCCCACTTTATGCTGCTGGCCAAAGTAATCATGGAGCCTCGAGAGGAGGGAATGAAGACCCTTCGCCTCAATAAGAGGAACATCAAAGTGTGGGGCCATCTTTAATGTTCTTCAAATTGCTTATCCACTTAAATGAGTATATATTTTGAGCTAGTGATATTTTGAGGCTTCTTCAGGTACATATTTTTCTTTCAGGCTCTTTACAAAAGCATTCCTAATTAGGAAGTTAGATCACAGTGAAAAGAAGAAAAGAAAATAATCGAATACAGTCAAGAATAAAAAAGACAGTAAAGAAACTTAATAGCCTCCTAAAACCCGGTCTGTAAGTGAACAAAGAGTGAAGAAGAAATTCAGGATGAGTCAGTTGATAAACCTATTTTTGCAAGGCCCAACTGAATACCATGTATCATGAGGCAAGTAGATAAAATTCTTAGCATTTTATTGTCACAGTGAAAATGTGGGATGTATAAACACAGCTAATATCAACTTCAAAAATAAAAGGAAATATGTGCAATCAGCAATATAGAAATATGTAAATTTATATGTTTACTCAATAATAGGTGCGTATTAATTTATTTTTTTATTGAATTATCCAGAAATTTCTAACCATTGGAATACAAACTAATTCAGGAAAACACATTAGATGAACTTCAAGTGTTACCAAATTTACCAGATATAGAGCAAAAACAGAACAGTAAAAGAGATCAATTTAATGGAGTGATTCCTTCCTAATATAAAAAAGATTCTTTAAACTTATAGCAATAGAAACAATATTTGAGGTAAAAAATATCTTATGTTGCCATGGGCTTGCATTTAATTGTGCAAAGCAATCAAGAAATTATACTCATATCAGAGGGAAAAGTTTACATCCTAAACAATAAGGTGGATCTTCCAACTGTTTCATTATTGATCTGCAATAATGAAATCCACTGGTAAAATCTGGACTTAGTGCAGAGATTGACCATGAACTGGAAAGCATTCATTAAATTTCACAAATAGACGCAATTCAAGAGAAACAAAAATGTCAACGAGTAAATGAATGAAGAGAAAATACATTATTGATAATTTTACAAGGTGGCATTTAAGAGATATGCATCATTTTAACTGTTGAATTGTTGAGTGGTAATTAATTTAAAGCAAAAAGTTGATTAGAATTATTACACATATGCTTCAGATACAGTCAGCTGCTTCCCTCTTCTGGCCAAAGGTGGAGGGAAATTTGATTTTTACTACTGAATTTGAATAGAATTGTCTTCACAATCAACTCTCAGATTGGGTCTTATACAATGAAAATTTACTACACTTTCCATCACCATGATAAAAGGCAATATAATTCTGAAATCACAGGTTACAATATCTAACAATTATCTTGTAGGAGAGGCCATTGAGCTTTTCATTTGTAAGAATTCTTATGGTGTATAAGTAATTTAAATGTCTTTGCCAGTCTTCAGAATAAGAAATGATGGGTTGCTCTGAGGTCACTTGGGGTTAATATATTTTGATTGTCAACTAATATTATTCATAGATGGATGGAATGAGCATCGCTGGGCCTTACAGGGGAGAATGAGAAATCACAAAGATAAACTCTAGAGATTTGTGCCATGGGTTCTACAATGAAATGCAGTTTCTAAGGCTTACACATATTATGGAAGGAACTACAAGATTAAACCATCAGATTTATAAACTCAATAACATTTTCCTTAATTGGGATAATTTAAATAATTTAAGTCTCCCTTTAGGTCCTTATATCATGGACAAAAATTATATTACTGAAAAGTTTAAGAGAAAATAAACTCTCTGAAAAAGTACCTCATAAAATGTTCTTTGCCTAACTTATAAAATTAAAAATCTGTGTGCATAAAAGCCATCTAATAGATAAATATCACTCCATATTTCATTCAAAGAATGAATTCTAGAATGATAATCCTATTAAAATTAAGATTTGTAGACGCATATGCTTTGAAATATTGGTTAGAAATATAAAGCAGCTAAAGGAACTGAACACCCTGACTTCAGGATAGAAGAAGAAAAACAATAACTGAAATTCAAATAATTCTATTTTATATTTACTTTACTAAAATTAGAAAGTCCTCAGAATGAGCTAAAGAATGATTAAAAAATAGAAAATTTCACTGGTATTCAAGGGATAATAACAAGGAATTAAATATATATGCTACCCTCATCACATTTTATAGACTTAACTACTCAACTTTTAAAAATACTCCTAAAAACACAGCACTTCCCAGTTTTTCTGAAGACCCAAGACAACTAATGACAAAATAAGTTACTACTAGATCAGAAGAGAATGTTGTGAAATTAGGGAAAAGGCAACCTTTTCTTAATTGTACAAAAAGCATTTACAAATACCGTCATGAGAAGTCACCACCGTCTCATAACCATCACCTCTGCAATGGCCAGGAAGTGAATTGCGCTCCTGCAGGTCCACTGTATGCAGAAGCATGTGCCAGCCACGCCCACAACCCGAAACGCATTAGCAGATCCTCTATGCAGAACTTGCAAAGTGGTGGTTGAAAACTGAGATTTTATAAGTCTTAAAACGCTCAGGAAACTGGGTTAAATTTGAACTGAGAGAGAGGTTTCCTTGGAGATGCTGTGCTGTGACCTTGTCCAAAGGGGCTGAAATTCAGTGTGCTTGCTCCCACTCGAGAGCCAGGGAAGAGGCCCATCAGCGGGGCCATTCGGAGAGAGGGGGGCACAGTGGGCTCGTGTCTGCTGCAAGCCTGAGAAATCTAAAGAGTGAGAATCAATGGCTGGATACCTAATCCGAGGTTGGACAAAAGAAAGTTGTTCCACGGGGAATGGCCTGGCCTCCCATGATGAGTCTGGTCAAATGATGCATGAGGTTTTCACATGGACCAGATGGGGTCCACTCAAGGAACACAGCCAGGCTAGGGAGTCTTAGATCTTGCCTAAATAAACCCTCCTGGAGGGGAGAGACCACAGGAGAAAGGTACTGGAGCTGCTACTGCTAATAAAATGGAGACTATTAGCTTCACCTAAGACACAGATTAGACTCACCTAAGACACAGTTAGAACTGGACATGGACCAACAGACTGGTTCCAAATCGGCAAAGGAGTACGTCAAGGCTGTATATTGTCACCCTGCTTATTTAACTTATATGCAGAGTACATCATGAGAAACGCTGGGCTGGAGGAAGCACAAGCTGGAATCAAGATTCCCAGGAGAAATATCAATAACATGGATGGAGGCACCAGGTGGGCTGCCGTCTGTGGGGTCGCACAGAGTCGGACACGACTGAAGCAACTTAGTAGCAGCAGCAGCAGCAGCAGATATGCAGATGACACCACCCTTATGGCAGAAAGTGAAGAACTAAAGAGCCTCTTGATGAAAGTAAAATAGGAGAGTGAAAAATTTAGCTTAAAACTCAACATTCAGAAAACCAAGATCATGACTTCTGGTCCCATCACTTCATGGCAAATAGATGGGGGAACAATAGAAACAGTGAGAGACTTTATTTGGGGGGGCTCCAAAATCACTGCAGATGGTGACTGCAGTGATGAAATTAAAGACACTTGCTCTTTAGAAGTGGGGAAGGCAATGGCACCCCACCCCAGTACTCTTGCCTGGAAAATCCAATGGACAGAG
>SJYX01006736.1:143993-158040 GCA_006410675.1 Oreotragus oreotragus | reverse complement strand
AGATAGTGAAGGACAGGGAAGCCTGGGTTGCTGCAGTCCATGGGGTTACAAAGAGTTGGACACAGCTGGGCAACTGAACAACAGCTGGAACCAAACACTCTGAATATACTGAGGGAGAGATAACTGTTATCTGCTGCATATCTGTAACTCTGGAGATCATTGAGTCATTATATTTCAATAGCTCTCAGTATGCTACTAGATACAATAATCTTAGGTTTTACAATTATAGTTGATCTCTAGTTGACTTTTAGAAAGTAATGCAAACTTTTTTCATGCTTTAGTGACAAAATTATGATTGTAAGTAAATATAGACATTTTCCATATTTTTCTTTGCAACAGCTGAAATGAATGAGATAAATCTGCCTTTAATGTTTGTTTCAACTCACTTTAAGAACTATCTTTGATAACTCTTGCTATGGTTTAATATAGTGCACATGCCAAAGACTCTATTTAGCATGTATATGCAATCTAAAGGAGGATGAGAGGGTTACATATCTTCTCAGTTTCAGAGATAGAACGCTACCAGTGGCTGTGAAGTCCACTGTCTGCCCTCTCTGATGGTCTCTTCCTCTCTGCCTGAACCTTATCTGATACAAACACTCTCCTAAGTTTCATTTACTATGACTTTGCCTTTTCTTCACAATTTTATCATATTTTTTATGCACTGCAAAAGATTACTTAGCTCACTGAATTTTGCAATTTGTGTTAAGGAATCATACTCTTCTATTTCTTCAATTTATTTTGTTCTTTCTTTTCCTTTCATATTTCTGTTCTTGTGTTCATTTATAAATGCAGCTATAGGTAATTTTAGCTGATTGGTAATTTTACTTCATAATATTCCACTGTGTGACTGTATCGTAGTTTATTCATTTCGCTGTTGTTGGACATTAGTGTTGGCTCTTGCTTGAAAGAAGGGTCCTGGAAGCGGGTGTACTCGCTACCTGCATCCCAGCAGCGCCAGTTGTCATCTGCACCCCTATCACGAGGTGGGCTCTAGGGGCTTCGGCCCTGCTCTCAGTTTTTCCTATCAGCACCTAATGGAGTCTTGTGGAAAAGATCTGGAAAATGGGTACCTAGACCCCAGTACTCTTGCCTGGAAAATCCAATGGACGGAGTAGCCTGGTGGGCTACAGTCCATGGGGTCGCTAACAGTCGGACAGACTGAGCGACTTCACTTTCACTTTTCTCTTTCATGCACTGGAGAAGGAAANGGGGAAGGCAATGGCACCCCACCCCAGTACTCTTGCCTGGAAAATCCAATGGACGGAGTAGCCTGGTGGGCTGCAGTCCATGGGGTCGCTAACAGTCGGACAGACTGAGCGACTTCACTTTCACTTTTCTCTTTCATGCACTGGAGAAGGAAATGGCAACCCACTCCAGTATTCTTGCCTGGAGAATCCCAGGGATGGGGGAGCCTGGTAGGCTGCCGTCTATGGGGTCACACAGAGTCGGACACGACTGAAGTGACTTAGCAGCAGCAGCTCTTTAGAAGAAAAGCTATGACCAATTTAGACAGCATATTAAAAAGCAGACACATTCTTTGCCAACAAAGGTCTACCTAGTCAAAGCTATGGTTTTTCCAGTAGGCATGTATGGATGTATGAGTGGGACTATAAAGAAAGTTGAGTGCTGAAGAACTGATGCTTTTGAACTGTGGTGTTGGAGAAGACTCTTGAGAGTCTCTTGGATAACAAGGCGATCAAACCAATCAATTCTAAAAGAAATCAGTCCTGAATATTCATTGGAAGGACTGAGGCTGAAGCTGAAGCTCCAATACTTTGGCCACCTGATGCAAAGAACTGACTCATTGGAAAAGACCCCAATGTTGGGCAAGATTGAAGGTGGAAGGAAAAGGGGATGACAGAGGGCCAGATGGTTGGATGGCATCACCAACTCGATGGACATGAGTTTAAGTAAGCTCTGGGAGTTGGTGACGGACAAGGAAGCCTGGCATGCTACAGTCCATGGGGTCGCAAAGAGTGGGACGCAACTGACCGACTGAACTGAACTGAACTGAAGACACAGATAAAAGGTAGCCAACCTCGGTGGCCACTATATCTCAAACGTGACTGCATGGAAAGCTAACTTTATGGAGGAAATAAAGAATCTCAGTGGAAAGAACTGCAGGTTAGACATTTTCAGTGAGGTGTGGATCAGAGGAAGGAGGGTCTCCTGTACAAAAGCCCCATAAGATAACACAACACTGTAAATTGACAATACTCCAATAAAAACTTTTAAACAGGGACGTCCCTGATGGTCCACGGGCTTCCCAGGTGGCTCGGTGGTAAAGAATCTGCCTGCCAATGCAGGAGACGCAAGAGACGTGGATTCGATCTCCAGGCCAGGAAGATACCCTGGTGAAAGAAATGACAACCCACCCCAGTATTCTTGCCTGGAGAATCCCATGGACAGAGGAGGCTGGTGGGCTATAGTCCATGGGGTCTCAAAGAGTCAGACACAACTGATACTGATCCACGCTGGTAGTCCAATAGTGAAGACTCCACACTTCCACTACAGTGGGGGTGGGTTCAATTCCTGGTCAGGGAACTAAGATCCTGCATGCTGGACAGTGTAGCCAAAAAGTTTGTGAAAAAAAAAAAAAAAAAGGAATTTTATAAGAAAGAGTTATGTCCAGGCTCCACCACTATGTTATGAAAGGAACAGGAGGGAGAACTTTAACTTTGAATGAGCTAGGACATCCGGATTCCAACGGTGAACATATTGAAATGAGACTTTTTAAAAACTAGAATTGTGTTATTTTAAAGGAACACAACTTTATTTTTTTCCCAGTGACTTAACAAAAGAGTATTTATTTCTAGCCTGTACAAAGGCTAATATAGGTCACAAGATACCGGGCATTTTGGCTTCAACGGTGACCGAGGGACCCAAAACGCGTCCATCATGTGGTTCCATCATCTTTGGAGACCTTGGCTTCTAGTTATGCAGCCAAGGACCAAAACAGCATGGAGAGTGCCACAGTTTATTATTCAGAGCTCTCCAGAGCAAGAGAATCAATAGGATGTGTGTGTGTGTGTGTGTGTGTGTGTGTGTGTGTGTGTGACTTTGTCAACAAAGGTCCATATAGTCAGAGCTATGATTTTTCCAGTAGTCATGTACAGATGTGAGACTTGGCCCGTAAAGAAAGCTGAGCACCAAAGAATTGTTGCTTTCAAATTATCTTGCTGGAGGAGACTCTTAAAAGTGCCTTGGACAGCAAGGAGATCAAACCAGTCAATCCTAAAGGAAATCAACCCTGAATATTCACTGGAAGGACTGATGCTGAAGCTCCAATACTTTAGCCACCTGATATGAAGAACTGACTCACCGGAAAAGACCCTAATGCTGGGAAAGATTGAAGGCAAAATGAGAAGGTGGGTGGCAGAGGATGAGATGGTTAGCATCACTGATTCAATGGACATGAGTCTGAGCAAACTCCAGGAGATAGTGAAGGACAGGGAAGCCTGGTATGTTGCAGTCCATGGGGTCGCAAAGAGTCAGACATGATTTAGCGGCTGAACAACAATGAAATGTGTGTGTGTGTGTGTGTGTGTGTGTGAATAAAACGTGTGTGTGTGTGTGAAGGTGTGTATTTACTCTAAGAAACTGGTTCACACAGTGATTGAGGCTGGAAAGTTCAAAATCTGCAGCATCAGAAAAACTAAAATTCTAAGGGTCCTTATCAGATTCAACATGTGGTCCACGGACCAGCAACATTAGGAATCTTGTCAGAAATGTGACTGACTACCCCAGACCTACCACAACCTAATCTTTACTTTAACAAGATCCCCCATGTATGGGCACAGTGAAGTTTAAGAAGCACCATCAAAGCTGATTTTTAAATGATTAAGTTGTAGTTGCCAGTGGAATTAAATCTTTGTTAATTAATTTTCATTTTTAATCTTATAAAAAAAACATTTATTCTTGGGGGAATTTATTAAGATATTTTTCCTGGCCTCAGAAATTATCAAACTTATGAATGACCAAGTGAATAGAAACACGTACAACTTACTTTTCTTGGTCACAAAATTTCATATGTACCTATTACCTTATCAATAATATTCTCCTGATCCTCTCTATATTTAGTTGACAACATAGACTGGGAAGGGTAGTTAAAATCTCTAACCAAATGTTTTTTATCATTTCCTTATTATATTCTAATAATTTTACTTTGTACATTTTGATAATAGAGTATTCAGCACATAAAGACTAACGTTACATTTATCATCATGAATCGCTCACTTTGGCAATGTGAAGGGGTTCTCTTTATTCCATGTAATTGTCTGGCCTTTGTCTGATTTTAATGTTTCATGCCTTGATTTCTCTTCTTGCTTTGCTTCCTTTCAATGCCTGATTCAACTTGAGTCCTTGTGTTTTAATGCATCCATTTTTGTTGTTATAAATATTATATTTGGTCCTTTGTCCTGTTTTGTTTTTGTTTTTTTTTTCACGCTTCTTTTGCTGGTTACTTGCAGTTTTGTTTACTACATGGACAGTATTTGTGCCCTTTTTGTTTGTTTTCTTTTGAAAGTTTAGTTAGTTCTTATTCTTAAGATTTTCAAAGCATTTTAACTTATGTTTACCTGTCATAGTCACAAGTATAAAGAAATTTGTTTCAATCTCCCTATTTGAAAAATCTTCTCTCCACTTGTTTCAATCTTTATAAATATTATGTCAGACTTTTAAGTCAAATTTTCATTATAACAATATTATATTTTATGTTTAAACCTTTTTGAAGGGAAATTTTTTCCATCTTATACTATCTTTCATTTTTTATAACCTTGGCGGTGGTTTAATCGCTAAGTTCTATCTGACTCTTGCAACACCATGGACTATAGCCTGCCAGGCTTCTCTGTCCATATGATTTCTCAGGTAAGAACACTGGAATGAGTTGCCATTTTCTTCTCCAGAGGATCTGCCTGAACCAGGGATCGAACCCAGGTCTCCTGCATTACAGGCAGTCTGTGGCAGTGCAGGTGGATTCTTTACCAAATGAGCCACCAGGGAATCCCAATTTATAAACTTACACTACCTTAAATAGCTAAGATACACTGACTGTGTTTTCATATCATGACCCCTCCACGGATCTCTTGAGTTTCATCATCTTCATTCTTGTATTGGCAAGAATATATCTTCTTTTTTTTTTTTAATTTAATTTTTTGTATTTATTTATTTTTTTACACGAACTCCCAAACATGAACCCCCCAAGAATATATCTTCAAAGCTACACATTACCTTGACATTTGAAACATGGTGGACCTTGTAAAACATTCTAAGTTCACTTGACAGCAGATATCTCATTGGTAACAATTAATGCTAAAATCTCATGGAATGAAATGATATAAAGCGCTACAATAAAATAATTGAAATTCTAAACTTTAACTCACCTAAAATATCATCCAAGAGTTGTAGCCTAATGAAGATATTTTCAAATAATCAAACCTTTAGACCATATCATTCTGGCAAAAACACACACACACACAAAAAAAAAACCATACAAAGATAAATGATAGATTAATAAAGATTAAAAGTACTAGTAACTGAAAAGTAACTGGAAAAAATTAACTAAAGAAAACTGAAACCAGAAGGGAAAACGCAATGGTGCAAAGAGCAAGGACATCTACTTCCAACTTAGTGAATTAAAAAAGGAGAGGCTTTACCTTCCACCTTAAGCAGCTAGAAAGTCTGACAAAAGGTGTGATACATAGCTTTAAACATGACAGGAAGACACAGGAGGTGAATCTTAGAATTTTCACAGCTTAAGAATTCCAAGCTGCAGTACAGGGAGGAGACCCCCAAAGAGAATCCCATGCCCTCCTTGAGTTACTGAGACTATGCAGGCCTCAGGGAGAAGCAGCAGGTTAGCGTGTGGGGGGGTCAGATACCAAAGAAAGAACTAGAAAGAGAAAGAGCTCCCTCTAGAGATCATCAGAGGATCCCTAAAGACTTGGAGATTTCATCTGAGGATAAGCATGCGAATGCTGGGCAGATCGGGGAAAGGTTCAGAAGGAATAGAAGGACCATCCCCTGAAGCGAGCACAGGGCTTGGACCAGCTCATTTTCTCAATCACCCATGGGAAAGACATCCCAATACACAAGACAGTAGGTAAAATCCTAAAGACGGTATTGCATTAGGACAGTATTATTTAGGGCAAATTAACTCCTGAACAAAGATTTATCTAGACCAATGCTAAAAAACCACAATGGTAAGCCTAGAAATAGGAAAAGGAGTATGTCAAGGCTGTATATTGTCTCCCTGCTTATTTAACTTCTATGCAGAGAACATCATGAGAAACACTGGACTGGAAGAAACATAAGCTGGAATCAAGATTGCTGGGAGAAATATCAATCACCTCAGATATGCAGATGACACCACCCTTATGGCAGAAAGTGAAGAGGAGCTAAAAAGCCTCTTGATGAAAGTGAAGGAGGAGAGTGAAAAAGTTGGCTTAAAGCTCAACATTCAGAAAACGAAGATCATGGCATCCAGTCCCATCACTTCATGGGAAATAGATGGGGAAACAGTGGAAACAGTGTCAGACTTTGTTTTTTGGGGCTCCAAAATCACTGCAGATGGTGACTGCAGCCATGAAATTAGAAGACGCTTACTCCTTGGAAGAAAAGTTATGACCAACCTAGATAGTATATTCAAAAGCAGAGACATTACTTTGCTGACTAAAGGTCAAGGCTATGGTTTTTCCTGTGGTCATGTATGGATGCTGTCTCTTATACACATCTAGATGTGTATAAGAGACAGGTAAAGAATCTGCCTGCCAATGCAGGAGACGCAAGAGACGTGGATTCGATCTCCAGGCCAGGAAGATACCCTGGTGAAAGAAATGACAACCCACCCCAGTATTCTNTGGAAGAAAAGTTATGACCAACCTAGATAGTATATTCAAAAGCAGAGACATTACTTTGCCGACTAAAGTCCATCTAGTCGAGGCTATGGTTTTTCCTGTGGTCATGTATGGATGTGAAAGTTGGACTGTGAAGAAAGCTGAGCGCCGAAGAATCAATACTTTTGAACTGTGGTGTTGGAGAAGACTCTTGAGAGTCCCTTGGACTGCAAGGAGATCCAACCAGTCCATTCTGAAGGAGATCAGCCCTGGGATTTCTTTGGAAGGACTGATGCTAAAGCTGAAACTCCAGTACTTTGGTCACCTCATGCGAACAGTTGACTCATTGGAAATGACTCTGATGCTGGGAGGGATTCGGGGCAGGAGGAGAAGGGGACAACCGAGGATGAGATGGCTGGATGGCATCATGGACTCGATGGATGTGAGTCTGAGTGAACTGCAAGAGTTAGTGATGAACAGGGAGGCCTGGCGTGCTGCGATTCATGGGGTCGCCAAGAGTCGAACACGACTGAGCGACTGAACTGAACTGAACTGAATATACATGTTTCAATGCTATTCTCTCAAATCATCCCAACCTCATTTTTTCCCACAGAGTCCAAAAGTATGTTCTTTATATCTGTGTCTCTTTTGCTGTCTCATCTGTAGGGTAATCATTATGATATTTCTAAATTCCATATATATGCATTAATATACTGTATTGGTGTTTTTCATTGTGACTTACTTCACTCTGCACAATAGGCTAGAGTTTCATCCACCTAATTAGAACTGATTCAAATGTATTCTTTTTAATAGCTGAGTAATATTCCATTATGTATATATACCACAGCTTTCTTATCCATTCATCTGCAATGGGCATCTAGGTTGCTTCTATGTCTTAGTTATTGTAAACAGTGCAGCAATGAATATTGGGGTACACATGTCTCTTTCAGTTCTTGTTTCCTCGGTGTGTGTGCCCAGCAGTGGGATTGGTGGGTCATATGGCAGTTCTATTTTCAGTTTTTTTAAGGAATCTCCACACTCTTCTCCATAGTGGCTGTACTACTTTGCCTTCCAACCAACAGTGTAAGATAGTTCCCTTTTTTCCACATGCTCTCTAACATTTATTGTTTGTAGACTTTTTGATATCAACTATTCTTATTGGCATGACATGGTACCTCGTTGTGGTTTTGGTTTTCATTTCTCTGATAATGAGTGATATTGAGCATGTTTTCATGCATTTGTTAACCATCTGTATTTCTTTGGAGAAATGTTTGTTTAGTTCTTTGGCCCAGGTTTTCATTAGGTCGTTTATTTTTCTGGTATTGAGTTGAAAGATCTTCTTGTATATTTTTGAGATTAATTCTTTGTAAGTTTCTTCATTTGCTATTATTTTCTCCCATTCTGAAGGCTGTTTTTTCACCTTGCTTATAGTTTCCTTCATTGTGAAAAATCTTTTAAGCTTAATTAGGTACCATTTGTTAATGTTTGCTTTTAGTTCCATTACTCTGGGAGGTGGGTCATAGAGGATCCTGCTGTGGTTTATGTCAGAGTGTTTGGCCTATGTTTTCCTCTAGGAGCTCTATAGTTTCTGGTCTTATATTTAGACCTTTAATCGATTTTGAGTTTATTTTTGTCTATGGTGTTAGAAAGTGTTCTAGTTTCATAGTTTTACAGGTGGTTGACCAGTTTCCCCAGCATGACTTGTTAAAGAGATTGTCTTTTCTCCATTATATATTCTTGCCTCCTTTGTCAAAGAAAAGATGTCCATAGGCATATGGATTTATTTCTGGGCTTTCTATTTTGTTACATTGATCTATATTTTTGTCTTTGTGCCAGTACCATACTGTCTTGATGACTGTAGCTTTGTAGTGTAGTCTGAAATCAGGCAGGTTGATTCCTCCAGTTCCATTTTTCTTTCTCAACATTGTTTTGGCTGTTCGAGGTTTTTTGTAATTTTATACAAATTGTGAAATTATTTGTTCTAGTCTTGCAAAAACCAGCATTGGTAGCTTGATAAGGATTGCACTGACTCTATAGATTGCTTTGGGTAGTATATTCATTTTCACTATATTAATTCTTCTAATCCATGAACATGGTATATTTCTCCATCTATTTGTGTCATCTTTGATTTATTTTATCAGTTTTTGATTGTTTTCTATATCGAGATCTTTTATTTCTTTATGTTGATTTATTCCTAATTATTTTATTATTTTCATCACAATGATGAATAAGATTGTTTCCTTAATTTATCTGTTTTCTCATTGTTGGTATATAGGAATGTGAGGGATTTCTGTGTATTAGTTTTGTATCCTGCAACTTTACTATATTCATTGATCGGTTCTAGTAATTTTCTGGTAATGTCTTTAGGGTGTTCTATGTAGAGAATCACGTCATCTGCAAACAGAAGGTTTTACTTCTTCTTTTCCAGGCTGGAATCCTTTTATATATTTTTAATATATTTTTCTTCTCTGATTACTTTGGCTAAAACTTCCAAAATTATGTTGAATAGCAATGGTGAAAGGGACACACTTGTCTTACTCCTGACTTTAAAAGAAATGTTTTCATTTTCTTCACCATTGAGGATAATGTTTGCCTTGGGTTTATCATATATGGCTTGCATTACGTTGAGGTATGTTCATTTTATGTCTGCTTTCTAGAAAGTTTTTATCATAAATGGGTGTTGAATTTTGTCAAAGGCTATCTGCATCTATTGAGAGAACCATATGTTTTTTTCTTTCAAATTATTAATGTGGTATATCACATTGATTGATTTGTGAACACTGAAGACTCCTTGCATCCCTGAGATAAAGCCCACTTGATCATGATGTATGATCTTTTCAATATGTTGTTGGATTTTGTTTTGTAGAATTTTGTTGAGGATTTCTGCATCTATGTTAATCAGTGCTATTGGCCTGTAGTTTTCCTTCTTGGTGGCATCTTTGTCTGGTTTTGTTATTAGAGTGATGGAGCCTTCAAAGAATGAGTTTGGGAGTTTACCTCCCTCTGCAATTTTCTGGAAGAGTTTGAGTAGGATAGGTGTTAGCTCTTCTCTAAATTTTTGGTAGAATTCACCTGTGAAGCAATCTGGTCTTTGGGCTTCTGTTTGTTGGAAGATTTTTGATTATAGTTTTGATTGCCATGCTTTAGATATGATGGGTCTGTTAAAATTTTCTATTTCTTCCTGGTTCAGTTTTGGAAGGTTATACTTTTCTAAAGATTATTCTGTTTCTTCCAAGTTGTCAATTTATCTTGCATATAGTTGCTAATTGTAGTCTCTTATGAGCATTTGTATTTCTGTGTTGTCTGTTGTGACTTTTCCATTTTCATTGCTAATTTTCTTAATTTGTTCCTTTTTTTTTTAAATTGATGACTCTGGCAAATGGTTTGTCTATTTCATTTATCTTCTCAATGAACCAGCTTTTAATTTTGTTGATTTTTGCTATAGTCTCTTTTGTTTCTTTTTCAGTTATTTCTTCCTTAATTTTTATGATTTCTCTCCTTATACTAACTTTAGGGGTTCTTTATTTCTTCTTGTTTCTTTAGGTGTAAAGTTAGGTTATTTGTTTCATTTTTCTCTTGTTTCTTGACATAAGCTTTTATTGCTATGAACCTTCTTATTTGCCCTGCTTTTACCATATACCTTAGGTTTGTGGCTCATGTTTTCAGTATCATTTGTTTCTATGCATATTTTGATTTCCTTTTTTATTTCTTCCATGATTTTTTGGTTATTCCAAAGCATGTTGTTTAGCTTACATATATTTGTATTTTTATTAATTTGTTTTTTCCCTGTAGTTGACATCTAAGTTTACCACATTGTGATCACAAAAGATGCTTGAAATGATTACTTTTTTTTTTTTTTTTTACTTTACCAAGACTAGATTTATGGCCAAGAATGTGATTTATCCTGGAGAATGTTCTGTGTGCACTTGAGAAAAAGGTTACATTCATTGTTTTCGGGTGAAATGTCTTATAGATATCAATTAGGTCTACCTGGTCCATTGTATCATTTAAAGTTTGTGTTTCCTTGCTAATTTTTTGTTTGGTTGATCTATCCATAGGTGTGACTGGGGAATTAAAGACTCCCACTGTTACTGTGTTACTATTAATTTCCCATTTCATACCTGTTAGCATTTGCCTTACATATTGAGGTGCTCCTATGTTGGGTACATATATATATAATTGTTATATTTTCTTCTGGGATTGATCCTTTGATCATTATGTAGTGTCCTTTGTCTCTTTTCATGGTCTTTATTTCAAAGTGTATTTTATATGATGTGAGCATTGCTACTCCTGCTTTCTTTTGGTCTCTATTTGCATGAGATACCTTTTTCCAGCCCTTCACTTCTGGTCTGTATGTGTCCCTTGGTTTGAAGTGGGTCTCTTCTAGACAGCCTATATAGGGGTCTTATTTTTGTATCTGTTCAGCAAGTCTTTGTCTTTTGGTTGGGGCATTCAAACCATTTACATTTAAGGTAAGTATTGATAACTATGATCCTGTTTCCATTTACTTTGTTGTTTTGGGTTCAATTTTATAATCCTTTTCTGTGTTTCCTATCCAGAGAAGATCCTTTGTTTAAGAGCTGGTTTGGTGGTGCTGAATTCTCTCTGCTTCTGCTTGTCTGTAAAGCTTTTGGTTTCTCCTTCATATTTGAATGAGATCCTTGCTGGGTATATTAATCTGCATTGTTGGTTTTTCTCTTTCATCAGTTGAAGTATGTCCTTCCATTCCCTTTTGGCCTGAAGAGTTTCTCTTGAAAAATCAGCTGTTATCTTTCTGGAGATCCCCTTTTGTGTTATTTGTTGCCTTTCCCTTGCTGCTTTTAATATTTGTTCTTTGTGTTTGATCTTCATTAGTTTGATTAATATGTGTCTTGGCATGTTTTGCCTTGGTTTTATTCTGTTTGAGATTCTGGGTTTCTTGGACTCAGGTGGCTATTTCCTTCCCCATTTTAGAAAACTGTTCAGCTATTGTCTCCTCAAGTATTTTCTCATACCCTTTGTTTTTGTCGTCTTCTTCTGGGACTCTTATGACTTGAATATTGGGGCATTTAACATTGTCCCAGAGGTTTCTTAGGTTGTCCCATTTCTTTAAATTCTTTTTTCTTTTTTCCTCTCTGATTCATTTATTTGCACCATTCTATCTTCTGCCTCACTCATCCTATCTTCTGCATCACTCATTTTACTCTTTGTTCCCTCCAGAGTGCTTTTGATCTTAGTTATTGCATTGTTCTTTATTGATTGATTCTTCTTTATTTCTTCTGGGTCCTTGTTAAACATTTCTTGCATCTTCTCAATCCTTGTCTTTAGTCTATTTACCTGTAACTCCATTTTGTTTTCAAGATTTTGTATCATCTGTAGTATTATTATTGTCTCTGCCTTTTCATTTTGTTTAAATTGCTGTGATTGGGGTGATCTTTCTGCAAGCTGGAAGTTCCTGGTTCCTCTTTTCTTTTCTTTTTTTTTTTTTTTTGTTTTGAAGAGCATGTTCCCTTTGGAAGGGGTTAGACTAGGGGCTTGTCAAGGTTTCTTTGTTATTGGAGCTTGCATCTGTGTTCTGGTGGGTGGAGCTGTATCTCTTCTCTCTAGAGTGTGATGTAGTGTCCAATAGTGAGTTTTGGGGTGTCTATGGGCTTTGCATGGCTTTGCGAAGCTTGTCTTTTAATGCTCAGGTCTGAGTTCCTGCTTTGCTACAGAATTAGCATTGTATATCTTACTCTGGAACTTGTTGGCTCTTGGGTGGTGTTTAGTTTCAGTGTAAGTATGGAGGCTTTTGGGTGAGCTCTTGTCAATTAATGTTTCCTGGAATCAACAGTTCTCAGATATTCTCAAGTTTGGGAGTTAAACCTCTTACCTTTGGCTTTCAGTCTTATTCTGACAGTAGCCTCAAGACTTCTCTATCCATGCAACACAGATGATAAAACATCTAGGTTAATGATAAAGAAATTCTCCACAGTGAGGGACACCCAGAGAAGTTCAGAGAGGTACATGGAGAAGAGAAGAGGGATGAGCGAGACAGAGGTGACCAGGAGGAGAGGGAGTGTCAAAAAGGGAGAGAGCATGAAGCCAGTAATCAGTTCCCTAAATGCTCTCTACAGTCTGGAACACCCAGAGAGATTAATAGAGCTACATAGAGAAGAAAAGAGGGAAGAGGGAGATAGAGGTGAGCATGAAGAGAAGAGGGGTGATAAAAAGGAGAGAGACCATTCTATCTAGTAATCAGTTTCCTTAGTGTTCTCCACAGCCTGGAACACTGAGAAAAATCACAGAGTTAAGTAGAGAAGAGAAGGAGGAGGGTCCTGGGGTAGAAAAGGGAGAATCAGAAGGGGAGAGAGCAATCAAGCCAGTAATCCCACCCTTAACTGAAATTGGATACTGAAGATTAGATTTATTAAAGGAACAAAATTGATGACAAATACCAAAAAGCAAAGATTAAACATCTAGAGTTTAGACTCTCCAAAAAAACAATATAAAAAAATGCAAAACAATATCAAAACAAAAATTATAAAAATATATATATGAAATTTCCTTTTAAAATAGGGTCTTTTTTTTGCAAGGTAAAAGGTTCTAAAAATGAAAATTAAAGGAGTAATAAAAACTTAAATTTAAAAAGAAATTAGAAGTGATAATAGTAAAAATATATCAAGGAATTTCTCTGGAGTTTTTATGGATAGTATGGGTTCAGTTCATTTTCAGATAGTTCCTTGTTCAAGCTTGTACTTGTTCTCAAGGACTACAGACCCCCTCCAATGTTTGAGGTGAGGTGAGGTGAAGTTGCTCAGTCGGGTCCAAATCTTTGCAGCCCCACGGACTGTAGCCTACCAGGCTCTTCCATCCATGGAATTTTCCATGCAAGAGTACTGGATTGGGTTGCCATTTCCTTCTCCAGAGGATCTTCCTGACTGAGGGATTCAACCCAGGTCTCCCACATTTTAGGCAGACATTTTACCATCTGAGCCACCAGGGAAGTCAATGTTTAGTCAATGTTAATTACAGGGTTTCAATCTATTGACTCTGTCACTTCCAGAGTGGTTCCCTCTTCTTTGTTTATTTTGGCTTCCTCTGTTTGCAAGTCTCTTCACTGTCTAATTTCTGCCCTGACACAAGGGGGCAAAGGTGGTCATTTATTTGGGTTTACTTGTTCAGTTGTGTTGTGGAAAGGGAGGGACACTGTGAACAAATGGCATGTGTGGGGAGTTCTCACAGTATGGACC
>SJYX01006736.1:130369-140604 GCA_006410675.1 Oreotragus oreotragus | reverse complement strand
TGGAAACAGTGTCAGACTTTATTTTTGGGGGCTCCAAAATCACTGCAGATGGTGACTACAGCCATGAAATTAAAAGACGTTTACTCCTTGGAAAAAAAGTTATGACCAATCTGGATAGCATATTCAAAAGCAGAGGCATTACTTTGCCAACTAAGGTCCATCTAGTCAAGGCTATGATTTTTCCAGTCGTCATGTATGGATGTGAAAGTTGGACTGTGAAGAAGGCTGAGCACTGAAGAATTGATGCTTTTGAACTGTGGTGTTGGAGAAGACTCTTGAGAGTCCCTTGGACTGCAAGGAGATCCAACCAGTCCATTCTGAAGGAGATCAGCCCTGGGATTTCTTTGGAAGGAACGATGCGAAAGCTGAAACTCTAGTACTTTGGCCACCTCATGTGAACAGTTGACTCATTGGAAAAGACTCTGATGCTTGGAGGGATTGGGGGCAGGAGAAGAAAGGGATGACAGAGGATGAGATGGCTGGATGGCATCACTGACTCGATGGACTCAAGTCTGAGTGAACTCCAGGAGTTGGTAATGGACAGGGAGACCTGGCGTCCTGCAATTCATGGGGTCACAAAGAGTTGGACACGGCTGAGCGACTGAACTGAACTGAGCTGAACTGAAGTCATGATTTGACCTGGATCAAAATTTTAATTTTCAGCATGGTGATAAAGTAGGTTTTTATGGTGGAGAAGAAGCAGAGAACATATATTTTCCTTTCTCTATTTTATACATGTTTTATATTATTCATAGCTATTTGATAAATGGAAATTCCTGTAGGTAGTCACAGGAGGTAGGTTTTCTTCAGAATAGGGTAGTCCTAAAGATAAATGTACTTTATAAAAGAAGTTGCTTTTAGAGTGTGAATTTTTTTACATCATAGCCTTGGTTTGTTGTTTTTGTTCAGTTGCTTATTCATGTATGACTCTTTGTGGCTCCATGGCTGCAGCACATAAAGCTTTCCTGTCCTTCACTATCTCCATAATTTGCTCAAACTCATGTCCGTTTAGTTGGTAATGCCATCCAAACATCTCATCCTCTGTCACCCCCTTCTTTCCCTGCCTTCAATCTTTCCAAGCATAATGAGTCAACTCATTAGAAAAGACCCAACTCTTCCATCAGTCCTTCCAATGAATATTCAGGATTGATTTCCTTTAGGATTGACTGGTTAGATCTCCTTGCAGTCCAAAGGACTCTCAAGAGTCTTCTCCAACACCACAGTTCAAAAGCATCAATTCTTCAGTGTTCAGCCTTCTTTATGGTCCAACTCTCACATCCATACACGACTACTGGAAAAACCATAACTTTGACTATATGGACCCTTGTGAGAAAAGTGTTATCTCTGCTGTTTAATACACTGTCTAGCTTTGTCATAGGTTTTCTTCCAAGGAGCAAGCATCTTTTAATTTCATGGCTGCAGTCACTGTCCACAGTAATTTTGGAGCCCAAGAAAATAAAGTCTATCGCTGTTTCCATTTTTTCCCCACTTATATTCATGAAGGGATGGGACTGGATGCCATTTATAGCTTATAGTGAAGGATGTCAGTTTTGTGATCTCTGAAGAAGATTTAGCCTCGGGATCAGGGACCAGGCTTGATCACTGAAGAGCTTTTGTGTAGTAGAGTTTTATTAAAGTACAAAATAGTGCAGAGAAAGCTTCTGACATAGACATCAGAAGGATGATGAAAGTGCCCCCCTTGCTAGTCTTAGCAAGGGAGCTATATACTTTTTCAGTTGGTTATTACAGTAAATCAAAAGACTGTCTCAAGGTTGTAAAATTATTACCAAACCTTTGCCCACAATATGCATTTTAAGATAACAGGATTAGTCAGAATCCATGTTTCTCCAGAAGGAGAAACATGCCTTCAAGCAGGATACATTGTTGTTATATAATAATTGGTACAGAGTTTAAGTTGTGTTGTTTTATTGCATAATCATCATCTCTGGACTTAAAGAAAAATAAGTTTTATGTGAATAAGACTAAGGAATGTAGAAAAAAAAAAGTTTGTCCTTTTCTCCTCCTTAAGAACTTCAGACCCCACTCTCCTCCTTGAGAGCCCCAGTTTCCTCTCTCCTCCTTGGGGACACCTGATTTCTTATCAACCTATCTAGGAATTGACTCTCTCCCCATGATCTTAGTTTTTTGAATGTTGAATTTTAAACCAGCTTTTTCACACTCCTCTTACATCTTCATCAAGAGGCTCTTTAATTTCACTTTGCTTTCTTCCATAAAGGTGGTATCATCTTCATATCTGAGGTTATTGATATTTCTTCAACAATCTTTATTCCAGCTTATGTTTCATATGGCCTGGCATTTTGTGTGATGTATTTTGCATATAAGTTGAAAAAACAGGGTGACAACATCCACCTAGGTTAGGCAAGCAATAGACACTCAGGATCTGCTCCTACAAGTCTCTAAACACTTTTTTTTTATTAAAAAACAAATTAGAATGACATTATTATTGATTACAAGAGGAATTCCATGCTTGTTTAGGACCTTTTAAACATGCTACAGTTAAGGAAACTGAGGACAGAAATTAAATGCTGCCGGGGTCCAGCCCCGGTGGATCCAGGGAATTCAAAGCGGGGACGGCGTTGGCATCTGAGGAATTAATTGCTTAATTAAAGATATGGAGGGAGATTAGAAAGAAATAATGTAGTAGGAAAATAAGTGGAGAAAAGAGGCTAAATAACTTGGTTTAAGTGGAAAACCAATAAAACTCCAAGACAAGGAGTTTACACCACTTACGTAGGCCACTGGTGCCCAGTTGAATAGCGGAGAGTGCCCCGCCTTNTTGCTTAATTAAAGATATGGAGGGAGATTAGAAAGAAATAATGTAGTAGGAAAATAAGTGGAGAAAAGAGGCTAAATAACTTGGTTTAAGTGGAAAACCAATAAAACTCCAAGACAAGGAGTTTACACCACTTACGTAGGCCACTGGTGCCCAGTTGAATAGCGGAGAGTGCCCCGCCTTGGGCTACCTCTTGCGTGGGTCTTAGAAACCAGGGCAAGTAAGTAGACATGGTGAGCCTCCACACTCCCGACAGGAATTCAGCCAGAAAAGAGAACGAGGAAAGACCACATGGGGGAAACCAGTCTTTCGAGGAACTGGTCCATTTCTTTATTTTCCAGGTCCACTTTCATACTTTTAGTTGTACACAGAGATAAATGTAAGAAACAGAGTCATGCAGGGTCAGTTGCTCCGACCCTTATCAGCATATCTTTGTTCTTACAAGTGTCTTACATTTGTTCACAATATCTTCTGGTCTGGAGATCAATTACCATTTGATGGCCCCACCTTTCTTTCTATTGATAAAGTAATGATCAGAAAACGTGTTTCCCCGTAAGATCTATTTAGTCTTAAGATAGTGATAAAGTTACATTTTTACATAGCAAGGACACAATGATTTATAACAAAGAGGAGCACAGTGATCTATAACAAAAGAGAAAATTCATTAACTCAAAAGTCTAGTATTGCTAACATCAAAACTACTATATTTCTTTCTCTACATTCCAATTACATTGATTAATATACTCCCAGGTGCCTAAGGATATGGAGGCCTGGCGGCAATCATTAACTCAGCAATGAAACCCTTCATCAACATGATTTTTATCTCTAGAAAAATCCTATGCTAACTAAGACTTTCAAAATACTCCAAACTCTCTGTGCTGTTTATGCTTGAGAGGTTGTAAACAATCATGTATGTAGTAGCAAGAGTGTGGATAATCCTGTCACACAAGCTAGTCTGCCAGCAGAGAGGTTTTTGGACTGAAACACNATTTTTATCTCTAGAAAAATCCTATGCTAACTAAGACTTTCAAAATACTCCAAACTCTCTGTGCTGTTTATGCTTGAGAGGTTGTAAACAATCATGTATGTAGTAGCAAGAGTGTGGATAATCCTGTCACACAAGCTAGTCTGCCAGCAGAGAGGTTTTTGGACTGAAACACCCTTGTCATGCCAGGAGATTTATTAATTGGAGTCCTAAGTTAACTCCTTTTCAGAGAGAGGTGGGGGGGATAGCCCCTCATAATGTCAGAAGTATAGGTGAAAGGCATAATGCAGCAAGGCAGGCAAACTTTGGTTCTGGGGGCAGATGCATGAGCAGATCCAGCGAGGCTCCTTTAAGGCCTGACTCGCCTTTGCCTGTCAGGCCCCTTAACCTCATGACCTTTGCCATGGGCGGGACTCCTCATGCCAGCTTCCTGCAAAATACCTTAGCTGAGTTGTTCAAGATCTACAGTGAAGAAGANGGGATAGCCCCCCGTATAATGTCAGAAGAGTAGGCGAAAAGTACAATGCAGTAAGGCAGGCAGACTCTGGTTTTGGGGCAGATGCACGAGCAGATCCAACAAGGCTCCCTTAAGGCCCGACTCGCCTTTGCCTGTCGGGCCCCTTAACCTCATGACCTTTGCCATGGGCAGGACTCCTCGTGCTGGCTCCCAGCAGCAACCCACTCCAATACTCTTGCCTGGAGAATTCCATGAACAGAGGAGCCTGGTGGGCTATAGTCCATGGGATCACAAAGAGTCAGACATGACTCAGCTACTAACTTTCACTTTCACAGTGGTAGAAAACAGATTCAGTTTGATAATATGAGCTTGAGAAATATTTGCAGCTATTAATACTACTATTATCTGCTGACACTCTGCTGATACTATTAACAGGAAGCTAAGTAAAACCAGAAGTACAAATTCCCAGGAGCAAACAGGTGTTGAGGGCCAGTTAATTCAAGCAATTAACTGGTGGCTCCCTGGTGGCTCAGTGGTAAAGAATCCACCTGCCAATGAAAGAGACGTGGATTCCATCCCTGGATCAGTAAGATCCCCTGGAGAAGGAAATGGCAACCCACTCCAGTAGTCTTGCTTGGAGAATCCCATGGACAGAGAGGAGCCTGGCAGGCTACAGTCTATAGGGTCACAAAGAGTTGGACATGACTGAGCATGTAACACTTTCACTTGCCCTTAATTCAAACAAATGAGGAAAAGACACAGATAGGAGGCAAGGGAGCTCCAACTTGGGACCACATGTGGTTGACAGAGAGATGACATAATCTAAAAATATGCCTGGGCAGTAGAAACAGGATGAAGGACTGCATATAAAACAGCTATGCACAGCACCATCATCTACAGTCTCCTACAATGGGATCAGTTCAGGGATTAACTAATACTTGCTGGTCAGATTTTCTTTTCTGTTTGAGAGTATCCTGAATGTGGAAGCTGGAATCCTGTGACTCCTCCTTCAAGCTATACACTTAATGCACTAGATGATAAAATGGCCCCAGTGTTTGATTAAATTCACATGGAAACCCACAGTCAGAAAATACACTGAGATAGAGAATATCCTAGTGGTTGATTAGGAGTAAAGTGATACTCTAGTTTTTTCAAAATGATTCCTATTCTGCCTCTTGATGATAAGTCTACATCAACTAGAAAAGTAAAGTACTTAAAGTCAATTTGATGAATTCTAAAGTTTTTATCCTGGTCCCAGTTAACTATTTAGAAGGCGCTTAAAATCTCAGTCACTGCCTATGATGATTAATTTTATATGTCAATTTGAGGGGGCTGTTGTGCCCAGAGAGTTGGTTAACCATTATTCTGGATGTTTCTAGGAAGGTGTTTTTTTGGAATAAATTAACATATAAATCAGTAGACTTAACATGTAAATGAGTAGAGCACATAACATGGGTGGGATTCATCCAATCAGTTGAAGACCATAAGAGAAAACTGAATCTCTCTTGTAGCTCAGTCAGTAAAGAATCTACCTGCAATTCAGGAGACCTGGGTTCAATTACTGGGTCAGGAAGATCCCCTGGAGAAGGAAATGACTACCTACTCCAGTATTCTTTTTTTTTTTTTTTCCAGTATTCTTGCTTGGAGAATCCCATAGACAGAGGGGCCTCTCAGGACTCCTGCCAGGGGGTTGCAAGACTCGGACTTAATGACTAAACCACCAAGAGAAAACAACTGACTTTGCTTGAAGAGGAAGGGATTATGTCAACAGACTCTTGCAACTCTTCCCTGTTTCCAGCGTGCTGGTCTACCCTGCAAATTTTGGACTTTTTAAGATTCTACCAACACGTGGATCAACTCTTTTAAATCTCCTTCTCTCTCCACACAAACACACATATATGTGTATACACACATACTTACATACACACATATGCACACACACACACACAACCTATTTTTTTCCCTTTCTGGAGAACCCTGACTAATATATTGCACCAGAATCAGAAATTAGCAGATCTGGGAATTGGTTGTCCAGTTGCTGTGACTAATTTCTCATTTTGCTCTCTAATCTTTCTCCTTGATAAATCATCTTTGGATCTAGTTACTTTAGAGGATAGTAGTATATGTCCATGTTGTTACCAAACCACTGCTCTCATCGGCTTTCTTTGTTTCCAGCTTTGCCTCATCCTTTAATATTGAAATTTTGTTTGGTCTTTGCTACTCCTTTGTTGTGATTTCAAGACTGAGCCTTGTATTGTGTCCCCAACCCACTATTCAGAGACTTTCGACTATGGTTTGATATCTCAGATGTCAGAACTGCCAAACAATTAGAAATTCCAGAAATATCTAATTTACCTGTTTGCCAGATTATAACAATCTACTAGNTCCAGTGTTCTTGCCTGGAGAATCCCAGGGATGGGGGAACCTGGTGGGCTGCCGTCTATGGGGTCGCACAAAGTCAGACATGACTGAAGTGACTTAGTAGCAGCATCAGCAGTACCATGCTATTTTGATTACTTACCTTTGTAGTGTAATCTGAAGTCAGGGAGCACAATTCCTCCAGCTCTTCTTTCTCAAGATTATTTTGACTACTTGGTGTCTTTTGTGTTTCCATACAGATTTTCAAAATTTTTGTTCTAGTTCTAGAAAAATGCCTTTGGAGTTTTGATAGGAATTCACTGTTTCTTGAGTCCCATTTCTTGCTCATTCTTGATATATCCTTTATTTGGTAGAGTTCATTCTTCAAAGACTTTCTGAAAAATATACCTAGGAGATAGATAAACTTCAGATTTCAAATATTAAAAACATGCATTTTTTTCCAACCAGGATAACATGAGAATAGAATTTTACACAAGAAATAAATTTTTAACCATCTTGAAAGTTTATTCTGTTTTATATTTCATGATTCCTGTTGAGAAATCTAAAACTATGCAGATTCCTCATGTTCTCATGTTGCCTCTTTTTTCATCTGAAATTGCATTAGATGTTGTTGCCTATCCAACATCCACTCACCCCAAATTTGTTCAGGTATTTATCCTATCCCCGGTTTCATAAGACTATCCTGATTAGTTTAAAACAATCAGCAAATGGTATTCCCTATTGGCCAGTATATGCCCCCAAATGGGCATGTGACATTAATTACTTCATTAAATTGAAGGAAAGGACATAGAGTACATTTGGCAGAGAGGGTTCTCACTATCCTTCTGAATTTGAACTATACACTTTGTAGCCTCCATTGCTACTGTCAACTATCTTGTGAACATTAAGGAAACAAAATTTAGGGAGATCTAGAGGAAGAAGGAAGGGGTAGATGGAACTGGGGTCCTTGATGACCTCAACTGAACTTCTGATACTATTACTGGAATCTACTCTACTTGTATACAATCTTTAATTTAGTAACTTATTATTTAAGCAGGTTTCAGTGAGAATTTTTCTCCACCAGTTCAAAGCATTCTGACTGCTAGAGTAAGCTTCTGTGTTTTTACCTTTGTTCTTAATATCCTGAAATTTCTTGATGATGTTTCCTAGTTTCAATCATTTTCCTTCCTTTTGCTTGACATTAATTCCTCCTTTTAATCTAGGCACTTGTATCCTTCAGTTATTAGAGGTACATTGTTTTATCATTGATAATGGCCTTCCTCTTTTTCCTCTGTTTTCTCATTCTGGACTGTCAACATAAAAGGGGTTACAGAGTCAGAAGAACCTTCTGTAATAAAAATTCTTAAATGACTTCTAGAAGATTAATAGATAAACTGCAGTTGGATTTTTATTGCCTTGAAATTGTATGCAAAATACTGTACTTAAGTACATATTCTCTATTTTTCCTGAAAGATAATCTAAAGCTACTTTTTATTTTCCCCAGAAAATCTAGTCCTTGAGTGTGACAGGACAATTAGCTTGCAAGAAAATGCAATTGTGAACTGCTAGCTGGGTGAAGATGAGGAGTGAGCAAAAGATATGGAAAGGTAATAGTTCCCAATAGTAGCTTCTGACACTCTGTATGACATGAATGGCTGTTGGATTTGCTTCATTCAATAAAGAAAAAGGAGGCTAAAAGGTTAGTCGCTATTTGACTGATTTGAAAGACCAAAGAAAAATATCATATCTGTTATTCTAGTGAATGGACAGCTTTGTACCTATCAGTTGGATATTATTTACAAAGTGAATGAGTTTTGAGATCTTACTTTTAAGATGGTAATGAAAGAATCCTCAATAATGGAATTGAATTCACCTTGTGTGCTAAAGTCTCATCTAAGGTTTTATTATATACTATGAGACATGTCTTCTGATAATTTTCTATGTATGGCTACATATTTACTTGAGATTTTAATAAAAAAAAGAAAATGAAACTTTTAGTGGAAAATTCTTGCAATTAGTTTCCAAAATAGCTTTCTAAATTGCTCAGTTTCAGGAATATTTTTGGCAAAGCATTATAGTAAGTACAATAATAGTTCTAAAAATCCTTAAAATCTTTCACTTTTTTTTACCATTTAAAATTGCTGTTAAGTTAATGTTGGCATCATCTCAAACAAGCCATCATTAAATAGCTTGCTTTCTATATTTTTTTCTTATAAACTTGCTTCACCAAAATGCCATGCTAGTGGGCCTGCAGCTGGTTTCATATTGAGACAGCTATAACAAGGACTCCCCAGTCATTTCAAGAACCACAGAATTATAATTTTCATAGGAAGAAGTAACTTACTTCATCAGTTATACTCTTTCCTGTATCTTCAGTCTCTCTCCACTATCCTGGTACCCTTTCCTCAGCTTGGAAACATATTAGAACTGAAGAAAATCCTTCTACATTCCTCTTCTTCCTCTGGGCACTACACATTCCCATTCTTGACTCCTAGTCCAATTTTTTAAGAAGCATTCTTCTGAATGTTTATAATCAACAAGTGGGGAGAGGAAGATCATGGAAGGCAGAGGATTACAACCTGGGTTGAGACTTTAAGACCTGAGAGCAGGAACAGGTGAGCATGTGGAATAACTAGATTAAGCATTAATATTTGTTAAAAGGATGAGGCTCTCAGGTTATTTTGACCTGTCTTCAAATTCCTGCTTTATCACTTGATGGTCTGTGACACTGGAGAAATGCTTTAAGCTGCATAAGCCTCCATTTCCCTATGTGAAAATGAGGTAATAATAGTTGTTAGGGGGCTTCTCTGGTGGCTCAAATGGTAATAGAATCTGCTTGCAATACAGGACACCTGGGTTCAATCCTGGGGTTAGGAAGATACCTTGGAGAAGGAAATGGCAACCTGCTGGGGTCCAGCCCCGGTGGATCCAGGGTAGTTCGAAGCGGGGACGGCATCGGCGTCTGAGAAATTAGTTGTTTAATTAAAGATATGGAGGGAGATTAGAAAGAAATAGTGTAGTAGGAAAATAAGTGGAGAAAAGAGGCTGAATAATTTGGTTTACGTGGAGAACCAATAAAACTCCGAGACAAGGAGTTTGCACCACCTACATAGGCCACAGGCATCTTCCCGGTCTCCTGGAGTGGAGACACAAAGTGCCTCCCCGTTCAGATCTTAGAAGCCCCAGCAAAATTAGTAGGCTTGGCAAGCTTCCATGCTCCAGATGGGAATTCAGCCAGAAAAGAAGAGAATGAGAAAAGATCACACGGGGGAAACCAGTCTTTCCAGGAACTGGTCCGTTTCTTTATTTTCCAGGTCCATTTTTATACTTTTAGTTGTACATAGAGATAAATGTGTTCTCAGCATATTTTTGTTCTTACAAGGGTCTTACGTTTGTTTTACAATATCTTCTGGTCTGGAGACCAATTAACATTTTATGGGCCCACCTTTCTTTCTATTGATAAAGGTTTAGTCAATCAGAAAACTTGTTTCCCCTTAAGATCTATTTCGTCTTAAGATAGTGATAAAGTTACATTTTTACATAGCAAGGGCACAATGATTTATAACAAAGAAAGAGGAGTACAGTGATCTATAACAAAAGAGAAAATTCATTAACTCAAAAGTCTAGTATTGCTAATATCA
>SJYX01006736.1:58333-109953 GCA_006410675.1 Oreotragus oreotragus | reverse complement strand
AGATAACCAACAAGGACCTATATATATATATATATGTATATATATATACATATATATATATATACTGAATCACTGTACTGAATACCTAAAGCTAACACAATATTGTAAATTGATTATATGTAAATAAAAATTTAAATTATTTAATTTAAATAATGCAGGAAAAGCTTCTTATAGAGTTAAAGAAAGCTGAGCACCAAAGAATTGATGCTTTTGAACTGTGGTGTTGGAGAAGACTATTGAGAGTCCCTTGGACAGCAAGGAGATCCAACCAGTCCATTCTGAAGGAAATCAGTCCTGAATATTCATTGGAAGGACTGATGCTGAGACTGAAACTCCAATACTTTGGCCACCTGATGAGAAGAACTGACTCACTGGAAAAGACACTGATGCTGGGAAAGATTGAAGGTGGGAGGAGAAGGGGACAACAGAGGATGAGATGGTTGGATGGCATCACTGACTTGATGGATATGAGTTTGTGTAAGCTCTGGGAGTTCGTGATGGACAGGGAGGCCTGGCATGCTGCATTCCATGAGGTTGCAAAGAGTCAGACACGACTGAGTGACTAAACTGAACTGAACTGAGAGTTAAAATGATCAGCTTGCTTAATGGTGAATTGATCCTTCTTCATAAAAGAGAAAATGTAATGCTTTTTCAAAAGCAAAAATAAAGTTGTGTTTGTCATTAAAAAAGGTATCTCTGAGATTTAAAGAACTAAGATTAAGGAGGATGCAATTATTCACAGGGCAGGAAGATAGTTATTTACAAAGAAGAATGACATGATTCATAGGGTTACAGAAGCATCACTTAAAATTTTACATGGATACATTTCAATATGGTGATGGTTATAGAAATGTCAGTTTCCTCTGTGACAGTGCCAAGTCTTTTGGCTCAGATCCTACATGTGTGCATCCATCCTGTATCAGAGAGAATGGGCAAGCAGAGGATTTTAGGAGCAGTTTTTCAGGTTTCAAAAGTCCATCGAACAGTCACATTCTTAATAACAAAGAGCAGCATTCAAAGCACAGAGCAGAACCTCTTAATCTTTCTTGTCATAGAACCACTGGTATCGAATAGGATATTATGGCATATCCAAACAGAACCTGAACAATCAAAAGTACAAATTGGAATTTCCTTGGCTAATTTGTCAGTGGAAGGGGCCTATATGAGAGAGAATAAAGATATGTAACTGTGTATACTTAAACCTAAAATCTAAGAAATCCTCGTGATCCTAAATTGAATTAAGTCAGAACATGTGAAACAACATATTAATATGATAGTAGCCCTTAATTTTAGGATTGCTTCAAGAAGAATTTGTCGCTAAGTTAAGGTGATTTTTCCTGAAGGATGAAGCACAGAATAACTGAACTCAATGTCTCACATAGAAATGCAGATTTGGCCAAAAGGCATAACAGTTTACCTTACCATTCAGTTCAGTTCAGTTCAGTCGCTCAGTCGTGTCCAACTCTTTGCGATCCCATGAATCGCAGCACGCCAGGCCTCCTTGTCCATCACCATCTCCTGGAGTTCACTCAGACTCACGTCCATCGAGTCCGTGATGCCATCCAGCCATCTCATCCTCTGTCGTCTCCTTCTCCTCCTGTCCCCAATCCTTCCCAGCATCAGAGTCTTTTCCAGTGAGTCAACTCTTCGCATGAGGTGGCCAAAGTACTGCAGTTTCAGCTTTAGCATCATTCCTTCCAAAGAAATCCCAGGGTTGATCTCCTTCAGATGGACTGGTTGGATCTCCTTGCAGTCCAAGGGACTCTCAAGAGTCTTCTCCAACACCACAGTTCAAAAGCATCAATTCTTTGGCGCTCAGCCTTCTTCACAGTCCAACTCTCACATCCATACATGACCACAGGAAAAACCATAGCCTTGACTAGACGGACCTTAGTCAACAAAGTAATGTCTCTGCTTTTGAATATACTATCTAGGTTGGTCATAAGNGTCTTCTCCAACACCACAGTTCAAAAGCATCAATTCTTCGGTGCTCAGCTTTCTTCACAGTCCAACTCTTACATCCATACATGACCACTGGAAAAACCATAGCCTTGACTAGATGGACCTTTGTTGGCAAAATAATGTCTGCTTTTCAATATGCTATCTAGGTTGGTCATAACTTTTCTTCCAAGGAGTAAGCATCTTTTAATTTCATGGCTGCAGTCACCATCTGCAGTGATTTTGGAGCCCCCCAAAATAGTCTGACACTGTTTCCACTGTTTCCCCATCTATTTCCCATGAAGTGATGGGACCGGATGCCATGATCTTTGTTTTCTGAATGTTGAGCTTTAAGCCAACTTTTTCACTCTCCTCTTTCACCTTCATCAAGAGGCTCTTTAGTTCCTCTTCACTTTCTGCCATAAGGGTGGTGTCATCTGCATATCTGAGGTTATTGATGTTTCTCCCGGCAATCTTGATTCCAGCCTGAGTATAACATTATTTTCTATAAAAAGTTCAAATTTGTGTAAAAATGTGCTTCCTTTAGAATTATGATGTTTGTACAATCTCTGGATGTCTATCTTCTTCAATTAGAAGCTGAAAACTACTCCCAAATTTAAAATCTGTCAACCTCACAAACACTTTGGCAATTTCACATCCAGTGAATGTGGACAGAAACCAAAATATATAGAAAATAAATTCCTTCAAGTAATCATTTTGAGATTTCACAATTTTAAGTCAAAATGAGAAGAGGTAGTTCTATAGATTGACACCCCTCCCAATTTGGGTCTGATAACATTCATTTCTTATAATATCCCTTCTCTGTTTTTCTTTGTGGTTATCACAACCAGGTCTATCCAAGATAAATTGTAAATATACCTTTGCCTCCATTGTGACTTCTATTGCGTTCCATAGTCCACATTTTCATCGTTATTTTCACCAAGAGATTAGTACAGGTCAGAGTCTCTTACATACAAAAGATGGAGAGATCTTTAAATAACCATTCTTACTCAAGAACTGACCTCCTAGAGTCCATGCTTGCCTTCTTACAGATATCCAGTGGGGATATTTGATTTGGGTAGTCAATGGATTGTGGAGAGAGCTCTGTCACTTTGTATGGACAGTTGACCCCACTCATCCTGGGGGAAATCACAGCTACTTTATGGATGCAGGAACATCCCAGGTGATTCTTTCTCTTTTAATCAGAAAAGCAAAAGCTTTTCCAAAGTTCCCCAGTGGGTACATTTTTTCACATGTCTGACCATAACCTCAAGGGGCTTGACCAGACTCCATAGTAGAAGACAGCAAGGGAGAAGGGGACCAGCCTACCATAATTTCTGTCACACCTGCTGAGTCGTTGGGGTATGGAGGTTTACATTTTAATAAGTACTACTCGGTATCTATGGTGTATTAGTTCAGACCTTATATCAAAGACTGTTCTGACTTTTATCATTGCCATCTATCTTTTCTTTTTGATTCAAATGAAAGATGATATTGGGTTTGGAATCCTGGTTCCCTAGTGAGACCAGTTCCCATGGTCCTCCAACAGGTCAAATTTTTTCCCCTAAATTTTTATTGTGTTAAAAAATATATATAACTTTGAAATTTTATAATCTTAATAATTTTGGCTATTATGAAATATATTCCATGTGTGGAACAATGTATCCTTGTAGCTCATTGTATACTTAATATGTTGTACTTCTTACTCTCCTAGCACTATATTGCCCCTCTCCCCTACCTTCTCAAGAGGTCATATTTTATCATCTTTTCCTCAGATTTTTATATTTCTGGGCTGTTGTTTCTATTTTGGCTGTGGAATTCAACATCCATACCACCCAGTTCCTCCATCTATACTTCACACCATAGCCAGAGCACATTACAAAATGTTAAGCCAGTTTATGTTCTTCAGTGTTTCCCATTGCACTAGAATAAAACCAGAGCCATTATCAGAATCGGCATTATCTATGCCATGCTACCCACTCAAAGTCACCTTGCTAACTTTCAGCCACTAAATTTCAATCTTGCTAGTCATCCCTCTGTTCCCAGAATACGCCTACCTCTTTTCTCATGTCAATGCCTGCCTTTGCGTCTCCTGCTCCTTCTGCTTGGAATTCCCTTCCAATGGCTCTTGTCACGTTTGACTGCTCCTTCTAATCCTCGTGTCTCAGTTTACATGCCACTTTCTCAGAGAAGCTCTCTTGACCAATCTTTTTAATAATTTGGGTTTCTAGTTCCCTGACCAGGGATTGAACTTAGTCCCATGCATTGGAAGGTGAATTGTTAATCACTGGACCACCAGGGAAGTCCCTGTGAATAGGATTATTTTAATTTCATTTCTGGAATGTTCTTTACTAGTGTATACAAATACAAGTGATTGAGGCCTCCCTGGTGGCTCAGTGGTAAAGAATCTGCCTGCCAATGCAGGAGACACAGGTTTGATCCTCAATCCAGGAAGATTCCACATGCTGCTGAGCAACTAAATCCATGCACCACAATTACTGAGCCTGTGCTGTAGACCTTGTGAGACACAACTCCTGAAGCCCATGTGCCCCAGAGACCAGGCTCTGCAACAAGAGAAGCCAACACAATGAGAAATTTGTGCACCACAAATAGAGAGTAGACCCTGCTCTCTGCCACCAGAGAAAAGCCCTCACAGCAATGAAGACCCAGTACAGCCAAAAATAAATAAATAAATAAAGTGTGTGTATATACATACATATATATATATATATATATATAAATATATATGACTTCCCTGGTGACTCAGATGGTAAAGTGTCTGTCTACAATGTGGGAGACCCGGGTTCAATCCCTGGGTTGGGAAGATCCCCTGGAGAAGGAAATGGCAATCCACTCCAGTACTATTGCCTGGAAAATCCCATGGACAGAGGAGCCTGGTAGGCTACAGTCCATGGGGTTGCAAAGAGTCAGACACGACTGAGAGACTTCACTCACTCACTCATATATAAAAAACAAATACAAGTGATTGACCTTTTATCTTGCTATCTTGCTATACTGGTTTATTAGCTCTAAGAAGTTTGTTGTGTGTGTGTGTGTGTGGGGTAGGTGTGTATGCATTTATGAATTCTTCAAAATTTTCTATACAAGATAAATTCCCAATTTAAAAATTCCCCCCAAAGAAATCTTCAGATCCAAATAGTTTTACTAACGAATTCTACCAAATGTTTAAAGATTTAACTCCGGGTTTGCACAATCCCATCCAGTTCATTTTATTAAACTATTATTACCTCTACCATCACTCCAGTGGGGAGGGGAAGGAGCATCTCATTGTTGCCAGGGTTGGCAAATTCAAGCTCTCCATGAGGTCTCCACTGATACATTTTTGGTGGGGAGTGGAAAAGGGGAAGCTTATTATGGGTCAGCAGAGTGACCTGACTTGGCTTTCTGACTTGGCTTTCTCTGACACCACTCTGGTGGGGTGCTACAGAACTCTGTTACTGCCTGCTTATTGTGGAATTCTAAGCCAGCTCCTGAGCATTTGCTGTTAGGGCTGGGGGTGGGATCGCAGATTTTCTGTGGTGTTTGGCTGGAGTAGAGCAGTTACTGCAAAATGTTTTCTTTCTTTCTAGGCTGCCCTTTTCTTGGCCCTTTGGCTAAGGAGTGCAGGCTTTTACTGGGACTATTTTGAGTCTGTTCCTGTTGGCATTTCTGGGTTGCCAACTTCTTCTCCATGTCTGGGAAAAATGGGGCAAAAAAGAAAATGCAGGGAACTCAACACCATGCTATTCCTCAGGGCCTGAAGTTCTTAACCAATACTGTATGTCTGTTTCAGTCCAGCTTTCAGAGTCTTCTTTTGTTGCTTCATATATGATGTATATATGAATTGTGTATATATCAATACACAATTAGAGGAAGGAATAGGAACAAGTATGTCTATACCATATTCGTGGAAGAGGAAGTTTTCTTGCTTAGATTTTTTAAACAAAGAAACAAAGCGCTTTAGTTCTCAATGTTTTAATATTTTAAATTACAATATACTAAACAAATACTTTAATACATTTTTCTTTTCTCTATACACTTATAAACAACAGTAAAAGAGTTTTAATACCTTGATGAAAATTTCCAAGCTCACAAAACTATTGTTGCTTTCTCATTATTAAGAACTCTTGTACAGTTCAGCTTGGGTGGTCATTTTTACAGTCCAGCAGTATCATGCAAAGAGATGACTTTCTATACTACAAGCCCTAGAAAGCAATAATTAAAATACAACTACAAAGAGTTATAACTAATGTCAACAAAGGAGATAAGAAGTATTATAATAATTAAAAATACTCAATCCAAAGGAAAGCAGAAAAAGGAACAAAAAGAGATGGGACAAATAGAAGATACATAGTACAAGTTCAGTTCAGTTCAGTCGTTCAGTCGTGTCCAACTCTTTGCGACCCCATGAATCGCAGCACGCCAGGCCTCCCTGTCCATCACCACCAACTCCTGGAGTTCACTCGGACTCATGTCCATCAAGTCAGTGATGCCATCCAGCCATCTCATCCTCGGTTGTCCCCTTCCTCTCCTGCCCCCAATTCCTCCCAGCATCAAAGTCTTTTCCAATGAGTCAACTCTTCGCATGAGGTGGCCAAAGTACTGGAGTTTCAGCTTCAGCATCATTCCCTCCAAAGAAATCCCAGGGCTGATATCCCTCAGAATGGACTGGTTGGATCTCCTTGCAGTACAAAGGTAGACTTAAATCCAAGCATATCAATAATCACATTAAATATGAATGGTTGATACACCTCACCTCAATTAAAAGACAGAGATTGTCATATTGAATAACAAAGAAAATCTTAAACATATGTCACTTTCAAGAAAATTTATATACAAAAGACACATAGGTTGAAACCAAATGGATGGATTAAGGCACTGTGCTAACACTAATCAAAAGAAAGCTGAGGTGGTTATATTAACAGCAAACAAAGTAGATTTCAGAGTAAAAACTGTTACCAGGGATAAAGATTATCATTACATAATGATAAAGCAGTCTATTCTTCTAGATAAGAAGCCTAAATATTTTTGTGCCTAATATCCAAGCTTCAAATTGCATGAAACATAAACTTCCAGAATGCAAAAAGAAACAGAGAAATCCACAATAATACCTGGAGACTTCAACACTCCTCTCTCAATAATTGATAGGACAAGTAAACAGAAAATTGTTAAGCATATAGAAGACCCAAACAACATTATCAGCTAATTTGACCTAATTGATATTTATACAACATTCCACCACTACCAGAAAAATACATATTGTTTTTAATTACACACATTGACCAAGATAAAATATTCTGGGCCATAAGTCTCAATGAATTTTAAAGAATTAAAACAAAACATGCTCTCTGTTCACAATGGAATTAAATTAGAAATCAACAACAGAAGGACATCTGAGAAATCTTCAAATATTTGGAAACTAAATAACACACTTTTCAATGACATATGGGTCAAAGTAGAGCTCAGAAGGATTTTTAAAATATTTGAAACTGAATGAAAATGAAAACATGGCATATAAAATTTTATTATAGGCAGCTAAAGCAGTGCTCAAGGAAAAATTTAAAGCACTAAATACTCATGTTACAAAAGGAGCCAGTTCTATCCTCTCAAATCAATGACTTCAACTTCTGCTTTTAAAATCTAGAAAAATAAGAACTAATGAAACTCAAAGTAAGCCAAAGAAAAGAAGTAACAAAGATAGAAGTAAAAATAAATAAAAAATTTAAATATAAAGATAACAGAAAAAGATCTGTGAAATTAGTTCTTCTTTTTGAGAAAACTAATAATACCTATAAACTTCTACCTAGATTGATCAGGAAAAGAGAGAAAAGACACAAAAAACTAAAGTGGAATGAGACAGAAGACATCATTACAGATATTAAAAGGACAGAAAGGGAATGTTATGAACAACTTTACGTCTATAAATTCAATGACAGACGAAGTGGAGAAAGTCTTTTAACAAACTACCTACTAAAACTCACTCAAGAAGAAATATATGACTTGAGTAACAATCTATTAAAATAATCAAACTTATTGAAAAGGTTTCTACAGAGAATACTCCAATCCCAGATAACATTATTTGTGTTTCTTCCCAGCACCTAGGAATGAAATATTAATTCTACACGAAGTTCTTTAGAAAATAAAAAGTTGGGATACCTCCCAATTCAGTCTATGAAGCCACCAAAGCTATACAAAGGAATTACAAGCTAAGACAATAACCCTTCATGAACATAGATACCAAAATTCTTAATAAAATATTAACAAATCAAATTGAATTATATAAAGGATAATCCACCAAGTGACATTTTTCCTGGGAATGGAAGTTTGGGTTAACATTTGTAAATCAATCTATGTAACTCAAGATTTTATTCCAAAAAGGAAAAAATATGATCATCAAAACAGACCTAGAAAAAGTATTTGACAAAAACCAACATTCATCTCTGATAAAACTTCTCAGCAAACCAGGAATAGAAAAAAACTTCATCCACCTGACAAAGGGCATCTATCAATACTAAAACCTACAGCTGATATCATGCTCAGTGATGAAAGGCTGAATGGTTTTGCACTAAGATTAAGAGTAAGGTAAGGATGTCTGTTCTCTCCATTTATATTCAATATATTACCAGAGTTTCTAACCAGAGCAACGAGGGAAGAAAAAGAAAATCTTTCCACATTGAGAAGAAAGAAGTAATACCAATTTTATCCTTTGAGATATGATCATCTTTGTACAAAACCCTACAGAAATATGACAAATAATAAGTAAGTTTAACAAAGTTGTAGGATACAAGATCAATATTAAAAAATCAATTGCATTGCTATATACCACTCTAATGGCACAAAGTGAAGAGGAACTAAAGAGCCTCTTGATGAGGGTGAAGGAGGAGAGTGAGGAAGCTGGCTTAAAACTTAATATTAAAAAAAGTAAGATCATGGCATCTGGTTCCATCACTCATGGAAAACAGATGGGGGAAAGGGGGAAGCAGTAACAGATTTTATTTTCTTGAGCTCCAAAATCACTGCAGACGGTGACTGCAGCCATGATGCTTGCTCCTTGGAAGGAGAGCTATGAGAAACCTAACAGCATATTAAAATGCAAAGATATCACTTTGCCAATAAAAGTCCATCTAGTTAAAGCTATGGTTTTTCTAGTAGTCAGGTACAGATATGAAAGTTGGATCATAAAGAAGGCTGAGTGTGGCAGAATTGATACCTTTGAATTGTGGTGTTGGAGAAGATTCTTTGAGAGTCCCTTGGACGGCAAGGAGATCAAACCAGTCAATTCTAAAGGAAATCAACCCTGAATATTCATTGGAAGGACTGATGCTGAAGCTCCAATACTTTGGCCACCTGATGCAATGAGCTGACTCATTGGGAAAAGACCCTGATTCTGGGAAAGATTGAAAGCAAAAAGAAAAGAGGCCAATAGAGAGGATGAAATGGTTCGATGGCATCATCGAATGAGTTTGAGCAACCTCTGGGAGATAGAGAAGGACAGTGAAGCCGGCCGTACTGCACTCCATGGCATTGCAAAGAGTTGGACACAACTTGGCAACTGAATGACAACAGGTCGCTCAACTGGTAAAGACTCTGCCTGCAATTCGGGAGACCTGGGTTCGATCCCTGGGTTGGGAAGATGCCCTGGAGAAGAGCATGGGAACCCACTCCAGTATTCTTGCCTGGAGAATCCCCATGGACTGTAGCCTTCCAGGCTCCTTTGTCCATGGGGTCACAAAGAGTTGGACACGACTGAGCAATGAAGCACATGCATTGTTTAGCTATCAGTTCTCCTCCAAATTGATTTGTAGGTTCAACACAACCCCAGTCTGAATCCTATAAGTTTTCTTTGGTGAAAATAAAAAAAAGCTGATTTTAAAATTCATATAGGATGTATGAATCTATGTACACAAGCAATTTTTGACCAAGTGCAAAGGCAACTCATGGAGAAAGGGTTGTATTTTCAACAAATCATGCTGGAATATTTTAATACCCATATGCAAAAAAATAATTTGTATCCATATCTTGGATTAAATACATTCACTCCAAATGTGTCACAGATCTCCTCCAAACTATAGTCTTTACATAACATATGGGGTTTTCCCTGGTGGCTTAGTGATAAAGAATCTGCCTGCCAATGCAGGAGGACGCAGGTTCTATCCCTGGTCCCGGAAGATCTCACATGCCTCAGAGCTACTAAGGCCATGCACCACATCTATTAAGCCTGTGCTCTACAGCCCGAGAACTGCAACTGCTGAGATCTCGCACCCCAGCTACTGAAGTCTTCGCTCCCGAGAGCCCATGCTCCACAACAAGAGAAGCCACCACAATGATGAGAAGCCTGGGCAGGGCAACTAGAGAGTAGCCCCCACTTGCTGCAAGTAGAGAAAAGCCAGCACATCCATGAAGACCCAGCACAGCCACGAATAAATAAATAAAAATTCTAAATTAAAACCTATATAATTTATAAAAGAAAATCATAAGAGAAAATCTTTTTTCACTGTAGATAAGGCATCCCAGGTGGTGCTAGTGGTAAAGAACCTGCCTGCCAATGTAGGATACTAAAGAGATGCAGGTTCGATTCCTGGGTTGGGAAGATCCCCTGAAGAAAGGCACGGCTACCTACTCCAGTATTCTCACCTGGAGAATCCCATGGACAGAGGAGCCTGACACACTACAGTCCATGGGGTCACAAAGAGTCGGACAAGACTGAAGCGACTAAGCATGTGTGCATGCAGAGGCATAGGTTTCTTAGATATAACACCAACAGCACATCCATGAAAGAATAAATTTATAAACTGGGCTTCATCAAAATCTAAAACACCTGCTCTTCATGGTACCCAGTTTAAGAAATATAAAGGTAAAGCATGGACTGGGAGAAAATAATTGCAAATTTCATATCTAATAAAAGATGCATACAGAATATACAGCACTCTTACAGCTCAATAATAAAAAGACAAATAACACAATTATGAAAAAAAAGCAAAAGACTTGAATCAACATGTTACCAAAGAAGATATATCTATATATCAATGGCAAATAAGCACATGGAAAAGATACTCAATGTCATTAGTCATTCAGTTCAGTTCAGTCACTCAGTCGTGTCTGACTCTTTGCCACCCCATGAATCGCAGCACGCCAGGCCTCCCTGCCCATCACCAACTCCTGGAGTTCACTCAGACTCACGTCCATCGAGTCCGTGATGCCATCCAGCCATCTCATCCTCGGTCGTCCCCTTCTCCTCCTGCCCCCAATCCCTCCCAGCATCAGAGTCTTTTCCAATGAGTCAACTCTTCGCATGANCAGGTCCATGGGATAAGTGGATGGCTGAGATTAACATATGGACACCAGACAGCAGGATGGATCAGAAGAGAGGAACAGCCACCTGGGATATATATAGCAGTAGATAAGAAGGAATGGAAATATTGGATGGGGGATTTGCTTCCTCTTTTGGAAAGACTGGGGAAGGGGGGTGAAAAAAGACATTAAACAATTTAAAAATTACATACTTCCCCCTTTCTCAAAAGGGTTATGTAATTTGTAAATACTAAAACACACCTTTAGAAAAACACTGGCATCACTTTCCACGTTATTTTTAAACACCTTTTCATTCATTAGACACAATTAAGCTATTAAGTCCTCTGTTTTAACTATGAAAGCACAGTTCTCACAGCTAGGAGTTTACTGAGGTTTAGCTGTCTCTTATACACATCTCTAGGCGGACCTTAGTCGGCAAAGTAATGTCTCTGCTTTTGAATATACTATCCAGGTTGGTCATAACTTTTCTTCCAAGGAGTAAGCGTCTTTTAATTTCATGGCTGCAGTCACCATCTGCAGTGATTTTGGAGCCTCAAAAAATAAAGTCTGACACTGTTTCCACTGTTTCTCCATCTATTTCTCATGGAGTGATGGGATCGGATGCCATGATCTTTGTTTTCTGAATGTTGAGCTTTAAGCCAGTTTTTTCACTCTCCTCTTTTACTTTCATCAAGAGGCTTTGTAGTTCCTCCTCACTTTCTGCCATAAGCGTGGTGTCATCTGCATATCTGAGGTTATTGATATTTCTCCCGGCAATCTTGATTACAGCTTGTGTTTCTTCTAGTCCAGCGTTTCTCAATGAAATGCAAATTAAAACCACTTCATGCCTATTAAAATGACTAAAATTTAAAAGACTGTTTGTACCAAATGTTGGCAAGGATCTAGAGGAGCTAGAATTTTTATACACCGCTAGTGTGAATTTAAAATGATACAAGCATTTTGGAAAGCAATTTGGTAATTAAAAATTTTTTTTACTTTATTATTTTTCTTGAGATACAATTTACAAACCACATTATGTACATTTCAGGTGTACTGTACAACATAATCATTAAATATTTGTATACATTGCAAAATGATCACCACAATTAGTCTAACTAACATCTGTCACCATACATAGTTACAGAATTTTGTTTTCTTGTGATGAGAAATTTTGGCATATTTTAAGAAAGCTTAATATACATCTACTATATGATCCAGCCATTTTACTCCTAGGTATTTATGCAAGAGACATGAAACCATATGTCCATTTCGAAGACTTGCACATAGATATTTATAGCAACTTTAACTGTAATGGCCCAAAATGGAAAGCAACTCAAATGTCCATTCCACAGCTGAGTAGATAAACAAATTCTAGTATATTCACACAATGTAACATTATTCAGCAACAAAAAGGAATGAACTTTTGTTATACATAACATCATGAATCATTATCCTAAATGAAAAAAGCCAGACAAAATAACTATATACTATATGATTCTGTTTATAAAGAAAATTCTGGAAATGCAAATTCACCTATAGTAACATAAAGCAGGTCAGAGGTTTTCAAAGGATGGTGTAGGGTGGGGTGGGCACTACACATTGGCACAAGGAAACTTTGGGGGTGATGGATACGTTCATTATCTTGATTGTGGTGATGATTTCGTGGGTATATAGAGATGGCAAGATGTACAGTTTGTTTTATGTCAGTCATATCTCAGTAAAGCTGTTTAACAAGTATTGGGTAGAAAAGCCTGAACAAACATTTTGGCTAACCCAATATTTTTAAAAGTTGTAACTAGACAGATAAGTTCTGGAGAGCTAATGTACTGCATAGTGATTATAGACAACAACACTGTCTTGTATATTTCAAAATTGCTAAGAGGCTAGGTCTTAAGCGCTCTCATCACAAAAAGAAATAGCACTTATGGTGGTAATCACATTACAATATATAAATGTATCAAATCAACATGTGGCACACCTTAAACCTATACAGTGTTACATGTCAATTATGTTTCAATAAAAAACAAGCAACCAAAAAAGAAGAATAAGATTACTGAGCATTCTGGAGACAATTAAGGGAGCTTTAGGATAAGATAGTGTTAGAATCTCTAGAATCTCTAGTAAGTTTGAAAACAAGACATTTTGTTGCATTGCCATGGTTCGTTTGCAGTTGTGTGTGTTGGTCGCTCAGTCGTGTCCAACTCTTTGGGACCCCATGGACTGTAACTGGAGTGGGCTGCCAGGCCTTTCCCCAGGGGATCTTCCAAACCTAGGGATCAAACCCAGGTCTCCCGTATTGCAGACGGATTCTTTACCAGCTGAGCCACCAAGGAAGCCCAAGAATACTGGAGTGGGTAGCCTATCCCTTCCCCAGGCGATCTTCCTGACCCAGGGATCGAACCCCGGTTTCCTTCACTGGCAGGCGGATTCTTTACCACTGAACCACCTGGGAAGCTCCTTGTTTGCAGTTACAATGCTCAATTAATTTTAAGTTTTCAAAAAGCACTAAAGGAGAACATGACATTTTAAAATGTACCAAAAGAGAGGCATGGGGTTTCAGAGGTTCTTTTGGCCATATCACCCAGCTTGTGGGATCTTAGTTCCTCTACCAGGGACCAAACCCATGCTCCCTGCAGTGGAAGTGCAGAGTCCTAACCACTGGACCACTAGAGCAGTCCCTATAGGTTCTCAAAAGTTACAAAGCTATGGTATTTTCTTTTCTTTTTCTATTTTATTTATTTATGGATGCAGTGGGTCTTCGCACTTGCTGTGTGTGGGTTTTCTCTAGTTGCAGCGAGCAGGGGGATACTCTCTAGTTGCGATGCACGGAATTCTTTATGCTGTGTCTTCTCTTACTGTGGCGCAGAGGCTCTAGGTGCCCAGGCTTCAGTAGTTGTGGCATCCGGGCTTACTTGCTCCGCAGCATATGGAATCTTCCCCAACCAGGGATCAAAGTATTGGTAGGCAGATTCTTAGCTACTGGATCACCAGGGCATTTCCTATAAGTTTTTAAAAGTCACAAAATTATGGTATCTTATTTTCAAAGAACTTTTTCAGCATCTCTTTTCTATTATTTTAGATATGTACGCATGTTTTAAAAGTCAAACAAAACAGTAAGGTAAAAAATGAAAGCTCTTCCTTTGTCCTTGTCTCACTGTAATGTTGCCTCCTGGGCATTACCATCATTAACGATTTCTTTCAAGTTCATTCCAAAGTTTTTACAACATACAAGCAGAGAAAGAAACATTTTTGGGGGGTTTATTTTTGTTTTGTTTGCGTGCCAGTGGGATCGATCACATTAAACAGAGTCCAATACAAACAGATCTTTTATTATTTTTAACAGCTGCCTGTTACTCTATTGCCTGATGTACCTTAATTTATGTAATTAGTCACTCATTCATGGGTATTTGTGCTCTTTCTAGCTGTTTACTATTTCAATATTGTAATCAACATTCTTCAAGGATGTTTCCTGTACTGGTGGGTGTATATTTGCAGGAGAAAAAATCACAAAACTTGGACAGCAGGTGGTATAGAAGTGATTAAGTGCATGGTCGTTGGTCCCAAAGAGGTTGCCAAGATTTGTATTCTCACTATTATTGTTTGGAGAGTGCCTATGGATTTCCCCAGCACCCCTGCCAACATGGGAAGGTGAATAATGCTGTTTTAATGTGCATTCTTGAACTCTGAGTGAGGTTGAGCGTTTTCTTATGTTTTACTGGAGATGTGTATTTCTTTAAAGAAGCACTTTGCTAAAGAGAGTTGAAAATGAATGGATGTATATACACTTTAGGGGAATACAGCAATTATGGTAAATGAAACACACTTCTCTGTTACTTGCATTTAAAAAAATAAAACTTTTTTACCACTAACATAAGTGGTAAATGTATAAAGGACAATAGAAATACAGTCTTCTGGCATTTAAAAAATAGACCAGTGATCTGCAATGTGCCATGGGCAGTGAAACATATGGTGGGAATTAAGATTTTCAGAGGGATAGAAAGGATGGCTTGTTTCTTTCACTGGCTTAAAGGTTATGACCCACCGTGCACCACGTGACCTGTCAGGACCTAGTGACCCACCAATTATCCTGTGGAAAATGGAACTCACTAACTCTTCCTAACTTTTGCCCAAATCTGCAGCTCCTGCTGTGTTCCCCATCTCTGTTAAAAGCATCACATCTACCCAGTCAGCCGAGCTGGAAATCTAGGGGGCGTCACTTCTTTCTCTGCTCCAGGCAGCTGCTCCCAGGCCTCACCTCTTTCACAGGGTCTTTGTGAGCCTGAAATGAGGTCCCACATCTAGAAGTGCCCAGTACACTGTTAGGCAGGCAGTGGTCAGGAAAAGGGATTTCATTCTTTTGCCTTTGGCAGCTTTATCCATCAGTTCCATGCCCCCAAACAACAGTCTCCCACAAAAAAAGCAACAAAAAAATGTTTTTAAAAGCAATGCCCTCTTACCAGCCACCCAGGGACTTTCCACGTTGTCTACCTAAGGCTTCTGCCCTACTTGTTAAACTGTGTACCTGGAGGAATCAGTGTTCCGGACAGTCACCTTCCACTAGGCAGAAATAATGGAGTTGCCCGTGTGAAACATATTAATTGAAAAATACCCTAATCTTTTTACTTTAAATAGAAAGGATGCTAATAATTTCTTCTCTTCTTATAGACACGTATTGTTATTTTAAACTTTGGTTTGGAAGGAAAATTTGATGGAATGCTCTCAGAAAGATTTTGGAGGGGAGGTCATATGAAGGCAAAGGCAGAATGTCTAAATGGTGATGGGAAGTGAAATAAAAATCTTCAATCACCACCTTGTGACCCAGTTATAGGTTATCAGCATCTCCTCTATCACAAAGCTGATTTCTGGCCCATGTCTTCCACCACCTTCTGTTGGTGGGTGCTCAGAGACTACAAATTCACTTCAATATGTCTATTACCCTCAGCAAAACATAATTAAGAACATAAATGGCCTGTTTCTAAAAATAATATTTTGCATTTAAAAACAAAATATTATGAAGTTTGGATTATCTGCTGTTTTGGATTATCTCTTCCACTGCCTGAGAGGGTTGAATTTCCTCTGCAGTTTCATAGCCCTTGAAAACATGTGTTTAGTTATAAACATAGGTCCCTCTGGGGAATCTCCAAATGGGAATGTTTCTCTCGTTTGTGAGTGAGAAGTGCATGCATTTCCTTGACACAAAAGAGAGCATTAATGCTTGCCAATTTGCACATAATTTCAAAATGGGTTCTAACCCCTCAACTTTTACCAGTCAGCAAAATTTTTTGTCTAGCATCTATTTGGCAATGAGCATGGGTCAACTCAAGAAGTTTAGTTTTTAGATACTACTCTAGGTCATATTTTCAAGCCTGAAAAAAAATGAAAAGTATTTTTTAAATTAGAAAAGTTGTCAGAAGCAGTCTCTCTCACCCCTTTCTCCTTTAACAGCCAGATTCTTATGTGGGGGCAACCACTGTTAGCAATTTCTTAAGAATATCTTTGAAAATATCCTCTACAAATACATATACATATGGGTATATTTATCCCTTCCTTTTCATGTAAATGGGAACATTTTATTCATATTGTACTACTTGTTGTATCTGAAAGACTGTTTCATATCAGGAGATATATCTGTCAATCCATCTGTCTTTTACTTTTAATAATATCACAGTATCCTATTGTGTGACTATACATTTATCTTATTTAACTAATCCTTATTCTAGATATATGGGCTTCCCTGGTGGCTCAGAAGGTAAAGAATCCACCTGCAATGCAGGAGACCTGGGTTCGATCCCTGGGTTGGGAAGATCCCCTAGAGGAGTGTGGCAACCCACTCCAGTATTCTTGCCTGGAGAATCCCATGGACAGAGGAGCCTGGTAGGCTGCAGTCCATGCAGTCACAAAGAGTCAGACACGACTGAGCGACTAAGCACACAGCACAGCATAGTCCTTATTCTAGATATATAGGTTGTTCATAAGTTTCTTTCCAATTACAAGCAATACTGCTATAAAACTTTACACTTCACTGTTTTTAAAAAGTCAATGTAAAAGATATTCAAAAGTAAAAAAAAAAAAGAAAAAAGATATACAAAAGTAGAGAAACAACACAACAAACTCCCATATACTGAACAGCTATCTTTAACAGTAATCAACTAACTCGGGCAAAATCATCTCATCCATACTCCTCCACTTCCCCCACCACATTTTGAGGCAGATTTCTTCTGTAAAGATTTCATTATCTATCTATAGAGGTAAGGACTCTTAAAAAAAAAAAACAAACACACACCATCGCCATACCTAAAAAAAACACAATAATTTCTTCATACCAAAAATATGCTGTCAGTGTTCAAATTTCCTCTAAAGACAATTGTTTACTGTTAATCTATTAAAAGTCAGAATCCAAACAAAGTCCACGTATTATACTTGATCAACATGCTTCTGAAGTCACTTTTAATTTAGAAGTTCTCCCTCCCCTTTTCTTCCCTTGCAATTTATTTGTTGACAAAATTCGGTTGTTTGTCCTGCAGTTTCCCATATTCTGGGTTTTGCTGACCACTTTGCATGGTTTTGTTTAAAATGTTCTCTCTTCCTGGTCTTTCCTCCACACTGGTAGTTTGATAAGCGGGCTTTGTCATATTCAGGTTCAATGCTTTGGCAAGAATGCTTCCAATACGGTGCTGTGTACTTCCCTCAGGAGACCGTAAGCATTCTGCTATTGAGGTGGGGCTTCCTGGGTGGCACAGCATAAGGAATACACCTGCCAATACAAGAGACACAAGAGAGGCGGGTTCAATCCCTGGGTCAGGAAGATCCCCTGGAGGAGGAAATGGCAACACACCGCACTACTCTTGCCTGGGAAATTCCACAGACAGAGGAGCCTGGCGGGCTACTGTCCACAGGATCACAAAAGAGTTGGAGGCGACTGAGCGAGCACACAGGCATAGACGTGGGAGGGTGACTGTTGAATACATAACTTTAAGTAAGATTGCTTGTTCCATTTAAAAATTTTGACAGTTATTACCAAATTACCATATGTCTTCCACAGAAATTATGCCAATTTACATTCTCTTCTGAAATAAATAAGACTCTCTATTTCTCCATACCAACACTGCTTTATCAAGCTCTTCTTAGTCTTTGTCAATTTGATACACTAAAAAACGTTATCTTGTCAAGTGTTCATACAATCTAGATTTGACTAGAACCAGAGTTCACATTGCTGCAGCCCAATTTCTTTTTTCCCTGGCTCACATGAGTACAATATTATACATCGATACATCTATAATCACAGCAACATTACAAATGATCTGTATGAGCCAAAATGAATTGGCATGTGTGAAATAGTTGTTAAAATTTAATATAAAGCCACATGTACAATGCTACTGTCTTTGGTATGTCAGTGCCACGTGCAAAGAAATTTGTGTGTATATTTAGAAAATTGGTAGAATTTCCCAAGTCTAGAACACCTGTCCTGTGCTGACTATATGGATGGATCCAGTGATGACTGAGACCAAGATCTTTGTGCCAACAAGCTTACAGTCCAATAAAGGAGGTGAGACAACTATAACACAGTTAAAATTTAGAGGAAGAAGGGGTCCCTTACTTCTTCGAACAGGTGGCATTGCAAACAGGCTTTGACAAATGAATAAGTCTCAGAAAAGCATTGGTGGATATTGCATTCCAAATCGCCAGAAGGGCATGAGCCAAAACTGGAGTGAAGCAAGCACAGAATATATTCAAGGAATCCTGAGCAAGCTAGTTGGAATGAGGAGTAGATAAAGGACTGGATAAGTGAAAGGATCACAAGCCTAAGAAGTATGGAAAATCAAGCTCATTAGCATAGTTATTTCAGAGATCAGAGATACAATGCTTTGAAAGATTAAAAGGAAATAACTGTTACTGTAAAAAGTAAAAGCCAACAAGGTGATTAAAAAAAAAATCACATGGATCTTTTGAATAGTAGTCACTTTATAACATGTTACCATTATATCTTCTCTTAACAATCTTTCATGATAATTTCGTGTTCATTTACTGTATGTCAGCCAAGCACAGTTTCCATAATGTTCTATATATCTTGGTTAGGGAGAAAAAGTAGAAGAAGCTACCTTTCTTCTTTGGTTAATCAAAGCTAGAGGGCACTGGGGAGTTTGATTTGGTTTCATTGTTTATTTTTAATTATAGGTTAGAGTAACAAACAACTCTTGAGGGGAATTTTCAGAATTCTTAATAATCACACTAAATTACCAGCCCCAGTGAATTTCTCAAATACATTATGACTGGGAGAAGAGATACCACTCAGCTTCTAGAAAGCTGGGCTTCTCTGGATAGGAAGCTACAACAATCATCAGCGTTTTCTGGTGCCAGATATGAAGAGTCATGTCAAAGAATAAGGACCCTTTGAAGCAGTGCTGTCCAATAGAACTTTCGGCAATGAGGGAAACACTCTACATCTTCATTGTCCAGGTTAGTGAGACCGAGGCACTGCCTTTTTTGTGTTGCTGAATTTTCATTAATGAAACTTCAAATATAAAATAGCAACATATGACTGGTGGCTAGTGGTGCAGTTTTTAACTGTAAATATGTATTCGTTTTTTTTTTCCTAAAAGATTGAGTTATCAATGAAAATAACATACAACATGAACTCACAAAACACTTTAATGCTCATACGCTAATGAGGGCAAGAGATTCAGTCTGGAGCAGTGGAACTTTTCACGCCTTGAACATTCCACTTATAGTCAGAGGCAATGGTAATTTACTTCTTTAGGCCAGTTTACTGGGTCCTATTTTTGTAACAAAGGCAAGCAAGCCTGTGTTGTTTAACACACTTTAAAGTAGAGATAATAAAACATTAAAATCCTTAAGTGGCAATACTCAAACTATGCATATGGCTGCTAAATTCTTTGACTTTAACTGAGCTGGATTTTCTTTTTCTCCAAAAGTCTTGAGTGCTAACCACTCTGGATACTTCATGCAGTGGAATTATGCCTTAAATTGCCAACCAATAGCCCCTTCTGCATACTTTTTAAAATGGAATTTCAGATTCATTAGAACAAAAGGATGCACTTTTCTCGACCTTGGGAGCTTGTGATCGTTGGGAGATGAAAAGAGTAGTCACACTAAGGAAAACTATTGTCCAGAAAAATAAGCCTCTCCAAGGGGCACCAGGAATCCACAATAAAATCCCTGTTTCCAAGAAAATCCAGGCATTTCCATCAAAAAAGCCTGGAAAGATAAATAGAATGTCCTTAAAAGCCACAGGTTTTTAATAATACAAAATGTCTAAGTCCAGGGTAAACAAAGAGCTAAGAAAAACTAACATCTACTAACTCAAGTTTCTCAAGACCCAGGTCGTGACCTAGAGCCTGATCACAAGGTATTTTCAAAAGAGCTGCTTTTCCTGCGCCTGCGATGAGTTTATTTTGTAGAACTTACTTGGCTACAGAACTCAACAACTACGAGAAATTTTAAAGCCAGGTGAATTACCATGACTCCTTTAGTTCACAACAAGAAGAAACGGGGTTTGGGGGCTCATGTAAAAAGTGATGTCAATTTTTACATGATGTCATTTTAAAAAGGGATGCCCTTCATCTAACAACCAAAATGAACCGGGCTGATTTGTTCAATCCAAAGTTAACACTTATTTTTATCATATCATTATCCTGATACATGACTTCCTCTCTCATCTGAATTCCCCGAAGTGATGAGTGAAGCTTTTCAAAATGGAATGGTTTCTTCATCTTCTATGGTTTCTGAATGAGCTATTTAAATATAGTTCTTTCTGATTTCAACCCTCTAGGAGGCAGAAGTCAACAGAGCTCTCTTCCCTTTGTTGCACAAGCTATTTAAACTTGCTGCTACACCACATCCTTTCTCTGACCGGCTGACTTCCAGGAACTAACCTGTGGTTTTGAAAACAGTATTTTCCATAGCAGGCTGTATTAGTTATTATTGATACTATTCATACATTCTGAAGGTGTGCCCCAGGGCTTTTACAATGGGCTACTAAAAAAAAAATCTAAGAGCAATAAACAAAAATCAGAAGTCTTGCTCAACCACCTAAATATTAATTCACTTGTTTTTGGACTTAGCATTTTGTTCACTGAGACAGGCTCTGAAAATGTTAAAAGCAAGGACAAAATGAATTTCCCATGGTCCCTAAAGTGTATTTTGCACGATTTTTATAAATAATTCAAGAATATGTCATTTGGCTTTTTAAAGTTCTGTTAAGTAACAGCTCCTGAGAATTAAGCTGTCACTACCAAGTCTCTATTCTCCCCTGGAACTAGCTCTGTAGCCTTTTCGATCTTCATCCAACAATGAGGGAGACCATCCTCATTTGTACTTGAGAATTTGTTTAATGTAAACTATTTTGATTTTTTAATGACTTAAAATAAATGATGTAAGGCAGGCAAAAAAAATCATTAAGAAGCAGCCTCTCATCATGCTCATTAGAAGAAGGGTTTTCTGAGCACTTTTAAAAAGTCATGTTGAGGTTGTGTCAGGGCTCAAGTTTCACAGCCATCTCCACTTTGAAACATAATATATAAAAGCTGAGGGTTTTGTTTTAGCCGAAATCAAGTGTGTTTTGTGCTTAAGTGGGAAACATTTCAACGTTTAAACTGTGGTCAAGCTCTCCACTTTGAAATACAAGGATCCGAGGAAAGAACGATGGCTAGTTCGAGGCTGAAAGAGAATCTTTGTGAGATGTTACTGCTGTCCCTTTGGCTGCAGTGGCAACCAGCACTAATCTAAAGGTCAAGCTGGTAACAATGCTTTCTGAGTAGTGCGTCTTAACATCATGTAATAAAATCTGTAAAACGAAAAGGCTAAATCCAACCTCCTCATACTGATAATTGTACAATTTCAATTGTGTTAATTACATATTTATTACAGGCTCAGAATTAGGGCAGTGGAGAATTTAGATAAGTGTATGATAGTGTCTTAATCCTTAAAGAACCTCATATGTGAATTCAAATAAATGTATGATGGTGTCTTAATCCTTAAAGAGCTTAATAAGGGGTTGGCCGGGTGAATCATTAAGGCAACAATGTAAATGCCTGACTAGCGGTGTAAACAAGGGAAGGCAAGAGGAATCCACTTTAACTCTGAGTTCTCCAATTTTAAATTTCTAAAAAACACAAATGCATTTTGTAAATGCTGACACAATAAAAAAAATGCTATTGAGGGAGAGAGAATAAACATTTGATAAAGTGTATATTAGTGAGAATAGAATTGCCACACTGTTGCCACTCCTGTCTTTCACATGGGAAGCATCCTGAGGTAGTTGCTGCTGCTAAGTCACTTCAGTCGTGTCCGACTCTATGTGACCCCATAGACGGCAGCCCACCAGGCTCCCTCGTCCCTGGGATTCTCCAGGCAAGAACACTGGAGTGGGTTGCCATTTCCTTCTCCAATGTATGAAAGTGAAAAGTAAAAGTGAATTCGCTCAGTCGTGTCTGACCCTTAGTGACCCCATGGACTGCAGCCTTCCAGGCTCCTCCGTCAATGGGATTTTCCAGGCAAGAGTACTGGAGTGGGGTGCCATTGCCTTCTCCGCCTGAGGTAGTTAGTAGATACAAAATTACTTGAAGTCAGATTATCTGGGTTCTACTTCAGCTGTGTAATTTGGAGCAAGTCTCTTAACTGCTGGCTGCACTGAATTTTCTTGATGAGATTGGCCTTTCAGAGCTCTTCCGGCTCTACAATTCTCTGGTTTTTATGAATATTCTGTAAAGTTTATGTTTGATCTGTGTGTGTGTGTGCGTGCACGTGCACACGTGTAGGTACAGATCTACACAGAGAGATATCTACAAACCCTATATATTGTACTATGAACTAGTTACTATGGGCAACCACGACAGCAAATGTCCAGATTCCTCGCAGGTCTGGCATGGTCCAGGAGGACCTGAGACTAAGTTGTACCTCTGTCACAGAGTCAGATGAAGTTCTCCTTAGTTAGCTGTGACTCTGATTCTAGAACATGGAGTGGATGCTGAGGTGGTTAAGCTTGTGGGGCTGAAATCATGGCTCCTTCACTTCCCAGTTGTGTGGCTTTTGACAGTTAAATGACTTCTGTTTCCTTAATTGTAAAATGGAGAGATGGTAAAAAGATTAGCTCACATGGTTGCTGTGAAGATTTTTATGACTTAATACATGTAAGGCTAAAGCTCTTAGAAGCGTGCCTGGCACATAATACATATTCAATAAATGTTAATGTTATTATGAGATGGATATAGAGTGAACCTCTTATTAACAGAGATGGCTTGATGACCTGGAAACATTGGGAAAGCAATATTAACAGCTAACAGCCACACTGTGGATAATGAATAAGAAGAGGGAAGACTAGTTGGTGCTATTAATAGAGTGGTTAGTGCCACAAGGCAGTGAAAATCCCCTAAGCCCTTGCTGTCCAGTATGGTCACCACCAGCCACTTGTGCCATGAAGCACTTGAAACGCATTTAGTCTGAAATAAGATGTGCTATAAATATGAAATACACACAGAATTTGGTAAAAAAGAAAAAACAGGTAAAATATCTCATTCATAATTGTATATTGATTACATAGTCAAACAAGTATATCTTGCACATATTGGGTTAAATAAAATATAGTACTGAAGCTAATTTCACCTGTTTCTTTTTCCTTTTTTAATGTGGCTATAAGAAAAGTTTAAATTACATGTGCTGCTTGCTTTACCTTTCTATCGGACCATGCTGCTTTGAAGAGTTAAAGGAGCCAACTATCCCTGTCCTTAAATTTTTTCCACCATAAGTCTCTCACTGAAGACTAAATCACTCTGTGACTCTGTCCCAGAAAGTTCTATTTCCCTTCCTCCCAGATACGTTCCCAGAGAAGTCACTTGCTATAATTGCTACCAGCACTGAGCTCTACTCTAACTTATCATGGCTTTGCTGTGTGTCCTTTGGTGTGAGGATAAAGATTTCTGAAATGATGCTGAGTGACAGACCAACCTGGCTTCAAGTACAGGCTCCCTCATGTCAAATTACCGATCCTTTCAGAGCCTTAGTTCACCATCTAGAACAGAAGGATAACAGTAACAATTGCCTATCTAATAGGGTCACAGTGGGAGATATTAATATACAGTATTTAGAGCAGTTCCTGGCACATAATAAACCCTCAATCAGTGTTACAGATTATTAACATCTTTGCCTGGAGTGTTTTTTGGGGTGAGGGGTCTGCATTAATAAATCTGTTTCAAGTTTAGGTGAAAAATCTACCCAAGCTATTTTGCTTATAATGATAAGACAATGGGATCACCAATGATTTTGCATTTTGGGTATTGGTATCCTTCATTTAAGGGAACTGATGGAGTAGAGATAGCGGCTGAAACTATTTTCTAGGGGCCAAGTGACAGTGAAGAGCAGACTTTGTGTACGTGAAGCTAATGAAGGAATGAGATCTCCTGGAGCTGTAGCATTTGGGATTGCTAAAGGAGGGATTGAGCAAGGTGCGTGGAGACCTGAATTGCTCATTCAACCTCTGTCAGCCCCATTTTCTGCAAACAGAAAACACTAAATGCCTAAGCACACAATTGAAACAAAATGGAAATTCTGTTCCATGATAGACGAGGAGGCACTGGATTGAGCAAGGAAGCCTTCCTGCAGGAGGTGTAACTCGAAATGGCGCTTAAAGAATGGGAGGAGAGAGACCTAGAGACCGCAGATTTGCTGACATCTCTGCCAACCCTGTGTCCTTGTCACGAGGTGAATCCATTTTGGACATAATCATAGTCAAAGGGGTCTGCAGAATCTTTCTGCTGACTTACATGAATGAAAACCCTTATTTATAGCTTAAAAGATGAGGTCAAATGCAACTTGAGCCTCGGGTTCCAATGCTCACCCTTGTAGAATATTTTTCTACATGGTAGACCTAGGTAAAATAATGCCACATTAATTCCTGATTTACTGCACTCCTTGTGGCCAAATGTTTTGTGTTAACATTCATATCCACAAAAGAGGGACATTTTTGGCAGATTATTGAATACTTCAAGGTAATAACCACCTTAAATGGATGAGAAATGGTAATTTAATCAATAAAGAAAACAGACGGAAAGAAAGAAAAAAGTTCACAGCAGAGATAAAAAGCCAGTCTCCATTAATTCTCCACACACCATCTCAAGTCTCTCTCCAGAGGTAACTAATTCATTATTACTATTATTGCAGTTAAAAGGAAGACCAGGAAGAGGGGGTGGGGTGGGGGGAAAGGAAGAACAAAAAGGAGGGGGGAATAAGATAAAGAGCAAAGATTTATGGAGTGGGAAGAGACCTCAGAGGTAATCTAGTAAGTGATTTGCTTAAATGTCATTCAGCTAGTTAGTGACAGAGAGCAGACTCAAGCTGAGGGCTCCTGCTTCTAACTCCTGGTCCCTTTCGACACTGAGGGTTTGGGGAGAGGGTCGGTTAGAGCAGTCAGCAGGAAGGGCAAGGCCCCCATTCCCAGCCTCAGTCTTCTTAGAGTTCCAACCCCTCCCCCTCTTTGAGATGCAAAACCCTCTTTCTAACACTTTGAACTGGCTTCCCTTAATCTTCCCCTACCCTTTCTATTCCAAATCACCAAAAGGAACTTCTCTGTGAGCTGTCTAAATCTTTACAGAGAAACTCCCTGGACTTATCTTTATTTACTAGGGGAAGGCTTGATCTCTCAGTTATATATTTTTAGACAGAGTTAAAGAGTTGCTTGTGTTATCTAGTACTTTACATACGGTTTGTGATCGTTAGTAAACACTTAGTGTTGAAATAGAATTAACAAAGTGGAAAAGAGCTGCCATTTCTGTATCCCCCAATACAAATATTCAACCTAGTCACTAGACCAACAGTGGAAGTGTCAACACACTCTGATAGCGTCTCATAAAACTACAAAGTTGAAGTTGTCTCCACCATCACGGAGTTTACAATCTAGTTGGGTGGATGGACAAAGCTCAGTTATCCATAATGGCCTCAGCAAAGATGTGATAATACCTCATCTCATTAGCATGTTAGCATATGCTATAAAATATGATAATTTTAAACTCAGATGAACGCTTTTTATTCTTTTTCCCTATAAAAGGCTGGGGTGGGGATCCAATTCATGGCATTCCTATACAACAATGGGGATACTGTTTCCACATTGCTCATTCCAAAAGGCATTTCTGAAAGCTAGAGATAGATGCCTTTTAGAAAGTAGACCACATTTTTTGGCACAATACTTAATTTATTCTCCTTTGATGACACGCCTGGTGGAATGAAGGAAACGGAGGGGGGGCATTTCCATAAAACCTGATGAGGCAGAATTATAACACAGATGGTATAAGAGTTTATACAATATTAACAGCTCTTTTACTGTCAAACTAGTACCGATAAAGGCATCAGAGAGCGAGCTGTGTTTCTTCTTTTTAACTGCATAGTTGAAGAAAAGCCTAAGGTGCAAGGAACAAAGGAGGCAAATTTCAATTTGCAGGTTACGAAGTTGAACATAAAGTTGCATCTGGATGGTCAAATGTTCATTATTATTTATGATTTGGATCCCAGTTTGGAGTGGGGCTTCGAGGCGTGAGAAATGTACCCATTTCCCTGTGTAACAGCCAGGTTCCTTGGAACACTTGAGTAGGAGGGTGATTGTGTGTCATTTCAGCTGGCAAAATCAGATCCTACTTAAAGTGTGAGGATGATTAGATTGTTACATTTTTGGATAGCATGAGTCTGTCCAAACTCTTTCAGTGCCTTGCTTGCAACTCTGGTGCCCCAAATGCTGATAGTAAGAACTTGGGATCTTAGCAAGGAGTCTGAGAAATAGGCACAGGGCGTCAGTAGGAAAGAGAAGAGAGGGAGAAAGAACATTCATTGAGCACGCACAGTCAAGTGCTGCATATTGTGATCACTCTGATGCTTTCGTGCGTGATCTCATTGAATCTTCACAGCAGCCCTATGGGAAAATCAAGCTTGAAAATACGTCAAAAGCCATCTAGATTTCTTTCCAAATTAACCAAAAGAGTGGTTTTCTATATTCTGGCTTTGTGTCAATTTAGTGGAGGCATCCTAGGCAAATTATTTGGGGGATCTTAGTTTCTTTGTCTGTAAAACTAAATGATTGGGTTAGATACCTACTAAGGACCTTTCGAAACTAAAATATTGGCTCAAACTATCCTTTAAAAGATATCTTGCTATGTCCTTTCAAGGTTTATTTCAGTGTTTCATCACTTAGTGTTGAAAAAACATACAAACTTGACCAGGAGTTAGGCAAAATGAAAGGCAAATTGGAATTTGGGACTTTTTTTTTTTTTTTTTTCAAAAATTGTGCTAATCTGTCAAATACTAGGATTAATTTCTATCGCTGCAAATATATGACAGTGTTAAAAGCCAGCAAAATTAATTTTAAGATCAATTTGTTGGGAGCTTTAGATCTTAAATATCAAGACTTTTGTGTATACTTGGTAACTTTCTTAGTGAAGTTAAAAAAAAGATGTAGTATGCTTGCAGGGATTAATCAAGTATAGAGATTAGTTTAAGAATGGTGGGTTTGAATTGTAAATGAAATAGTTGAAACTGCAGAAAACCAAGAAACTGTAGACCAAAACAAGCATAAATAGGACACTTTGTTTAGGAACCAAAATATAAAATGAATTCTCTTAACTTTTCTATTTAAATTTCTGACACAGAAGTAAAAAATCAAGTAAATGTATTGACTACCCTCCCCTCCTCCCAGTAGATTTTAAAGATGTTATAAACTGCTATTTAAAGAAGAGCCTTTTGAAGCTTAGTGAATAAGGATAATTAGTTTAGTGGGACAAATATAGCAAATGAAAATCGGTCGTGTTTTGTTAGGTGATTAACCAAACTGATGGGATCTATTCAATTTCTAGTTTGTTGATTATCCTTAGACACATTAAATGTCTGTAAATAATTTGGGTTGAGGTATAAATCAAAGGCTATAATTGTATCTATCTCTAATAAAAGATATAACATCTAGATACACTAACAAATAATATAATGTCAGAAGAATAAGTACATTTCCAATAACTGAAAAAAGCATGATTAAAATATACAGAGGGGAAAAAGCAAAACTTTTTTTCAGACCAAATTAAAGAAAGCCTCTAAGAGTATAATTTGATCTGAAGGTAAGTTACTTTAAAGATATCTTACTTTAAAGAAGCTATCTACTACTGTTCATCAAGATCTAGTGATTTCTATGCTTTTGTTTAAAAAGTCTTTAAAGAAAAATTGCAAATGAAATAAATATGAAAGGATTTACAGATTAGTCAAGTATTACATTCTAAAAATATAATTTAACGCTAGATATTCACTAGGATTATTTGTCTTGCTGTTTCTCCAAAATCAACAAGCAGACTCTATATTTAAAATAGCTTTGTTTATTAGCCTTGATATCCTCCAAGGAAACACTGAACTTTGGTCTAGTTAATCAATTATAAAAAGCAAAAAAGGTTTAAATGCTGTAATACAGTATTTTTTGTAATACATACCAACATATCATGTTTGCTTCCTTAACCTCGAGTTCTAGTATATTTAAAACACATCCTATAATAATGTTATTTAGTTCAGCAAGTTTATCAATTTGATATCTAAACATTTTCTCAAATATGCAACCCATACTTAAATCTTAACTTCCACATTTTCTTCTTGCTTTAATCTTCTAGCAGCACATAAACTGTTTTAATTCTTAAAGATGGTTTAATAAGTAGCAGCTATAGAAATGGGATCACTAGCAGCTATAAAGGAGCCGTTTGTCTTAGTGATGTGAATCATATTTTAAATCTAGGGAGTAAAGTTTCAAGTAGTTAAATTCATTAGGACTTGAAAAAGTGGGGGATGCCACAGACAGATCACTCTTCTCTAAAAGGAAAAAATATATATACAGAGCTCCAAGTAGGGTTATAAATGCTATGATTTTTAAAAAAGAGAACTGTGTCCTTCCATGCTGAATTTTTAAATCATTAGTCTCCCTGTTGACTTAGACATCCTTTCAAAATGTCAAAAGTAAGCTAGATTACATTTGTTTTGAGAAAATAAAATCTCTCTTTCATTTTGAAAGTAGATATCTTCTGTAGGCTGTATCTGTTGAAAGATTCCCTTTTACAGTGAGTGGTAGTCCTGTTATTTAGGTTGTTCCAAGCTTTCATTGCAGTCCTTTCAGGCATCTGGATAATTCAACACATTTCACTGCGCCTTCCTCCTCAGCATGAAAAAGGCCAGACAATAGTTCTACTTCCTTCAGCAATCACAAGTCAGGAGACAGTTAAAGAGACTCTCTAAGCTTAGCAGAGGACTACCAAACTGAGGATAAACGTTATCTTTGAGGAGAGGGAAGAGAGAGAAGCTCTAAAAAATACTATTGTGCTCTCTCTACACAAGGTAGTAGAACTTTACCATGCTTTACTGCAGTGATAGAGAGAATACTGAATGACTGAAAATTTTCAAACATTAAAGGAATACTTGGGATCTTGAGTCTTTACTTCTGAATCACGACCTTTTCAAGTAACACACTTAATATTGTAAAATTATTATATAAATCGATAATCCATAACATTACGATTTGCTTGCTTTGGAAGAAAATGTGATGATAAGTTTTGGGAGATTGTATTTTGAATATAAAACTGTATCTTTCGTCATGTTCCATGTCATCACTATTTTCCCTTAGAAAATTTATAATGGTGCAAAGATGGACAAATATAATCTGAAAAAATGATTGAAAAAAGTGATGTGCATAAAATATTTCTGCTTTATAGCTTTTTCTTTGATTATAGTATTACAGTCTGCTAGCAATTTTATGGTTTGTAATATCAGAAGTTCTACTTCTAAGGTCACATAAACAGGAAAATCGAAGTGTTTCAAATCGAGTGTAAAAATACCTTTAACACTATTTAATCTTAATAGTGAATCACTTTAATGTCTACTGAGTCTATTCTCAAGGTAAGAGAATTAATTTTAGAAATTTTTCTACTTATGGAAGGCAGGTTATTTTTATATCTTTTCAATATTTACATAAGTATTTTGACTTGAAATATTTGACTTGTAAAAAATAATGCTGTTAGTGGGAGGAAACTGTTTTATCATACTATTGAGAGATGCAAAGATGGACAGAACACTAATTTTAAAGCATGACATAATAACAAAATTATTTCCATGCTGTAAGTGCTAGTACTCACATACCTCATCCGATTTATGCAAGATGTAATTTTATTCTATTGTAACTTATTCTTGCTATTCAAAACAAGGTTAAATAATTAATAAGGATAAGAGATGCTTGTAAATAATGAAACACTTTTACTTTTAAAAATCAAAGTTAGCAAAGACCAATTCATAAAAGTAAAGTTTACTAACAAATGAAATTTAATAAAATGTGTATTTAAAACTTATTCACATTTCAGAAAGTCGATCCACCTCTTGCTGCCATTTGATCTTCATAAAACCCTTTGAGATAAATATATTTTTGCTTTCTGCATTTTAAAACCAAATTATATAATTGTGCATGTTCAATTAGTGAAATTTCCTGCTTCTTAACAAGGGATAAATCTTTTGAAATTGATGTTTAATTCACATTGACACTATTTAGTTGAAGATGTATTGTTTACTTACATGATTTATGTTGGTATATGTTATTGAAAATAAATAGCATTCAGAAGTTAATATTAATGCAAATATTTTCCTTTGTTTCATTGACATAAATTTTCTCAAATTAAGCCTTGGTAACAAAAAATTCAAATCTCTTTTATTCAGATTAATTTATCTTAGTATTCTGGCCATTCAAAATAAGATGATTCATTTTTAAAACAGAAAATGCTTGTAAATAAATGAATACTTTGAAAAGAAACAAAGTTAGTCAAGACCAGTTTAAAGTGAATCTCCTGAAATCCCAGTTCTTGTTCTAGAATCAAATAGCAAAATAGCATTTGAAATATTTTCTCTTTGGTACCTCCACACGCACCCCCCCATATTGTTCAGTGAGTGTTCTGATCTGCTGGCTTTGTTTTAGGCCCCCTGGGCCCACACTCACATATGAACACAGAACCATGCAAATGGAGCAACACACAGTGCAGGAGGATGCTGAATTCCTGATCCCAGGCAAAACTAGACTGTAAGAGATCTTTGCAAGTGTAGTCCAAAAAATGAAAGTAGTAAATACACATAGAACAAAGCTCCATTCTAGTTGTGTGAGGAACATAATACTCTTAAATTACTTTCTGGTTTCCATGGGGACCTTTTTGTCCTAAGATACCAATCATTAGGTTTAACAGAGCCACTTAATATTATTTCTAAATCAAGTAAAATGATTTCTCAAATGGGTAAAATGTTTATTACCAGTATTTTTAAAGGTGCTAAAATTCAAATTACTTGAGATTGCTGCTTTTGGTGGCACAATTAAATCTAGTCAATATAGAGGCATCCTCCTCTCCTTTTCAGGCGGATGAATGCTCCAAGTATCTCTATTTGGGGGGCAATTCTTCACAGGATATTTGGTTTTTAATTCATTAGAAACTCAAAATAGTGTCAAGAATTTTACATTGTGATGAGAATTCTTAGATAAGTTCTCTCGTCCTCCCTTTGGCCAGTTTCAATGCCTTCCTTACACATTCTTATATAACATCTGGGCTTCTGTGTAAGCGTATGTATGTTCTATATGAGATACACACACATATATATATTATACCCCCACCCATACACATATATACACACACGGGCCAATCTGTTTGGGCGTAAATGATGTGACTGGGACTGGGAGTTGTGGCTCCTTTATTTTGCAGAATGCTTAAGTATTGTTTGTCTCACAATACTGGGAGGGAGAAGGAGCCTGGTGGGAGCTGGAGCCTTAAGCCCTGGGCTGTGGTCTGGGGGAGGGGACGGGGTTGCGGGGTCACAAGCTCTTAGCTTTTAGCCTCAGCATGACCACAAGTTTTAAAGCATGAAGGGATCACGTGCTTTTCTTTGAGCTGTTAGTTATTCTGACTTTTGGGGGGTGTGTGTATGAAATGCTTTGTTCTTTAGCTTTTTTTGATTCTCTAGGTATTTTGGCTGATGATTATAATTTTTTTTCCCCAAAAGAAAAAGACCAAAATAAGTGACTTATGTATCAAATGATGTCCTAGTTTTTTCTGGACAGTAACATATAGCTTGTGCTTAATTTTACCTTACACTACCCAGGTACTGAGATGGAATAAATTATTTTCGCCAGTTGGGAACTTGATCCAGAAATTCTATATGTTGCAAGCCTTAAAAAAATCAAGAACAAGAAAATATCCTGGTAAAGCAATCTCAAAATACCTTATTCCGGGTATTGTTCTGGCTTTAAAGGGAAGGGGGGTGGGAGGAGGGGTGTAAGTTGGGGGAGCGAGTAGGAAGACTCTGGAGGATGTCTTGTTTAATGAACTGTTTAAAACTTTTGGAAAATCTTAAGCTACTGAAGTCCCTCAACATGGTATTTCCATTTGAAAGCCTCTACTCAGATCTTTCACTTTTGGGTAGCTGCTTCTGCTAGTTCCCTTTTAAAAGGATGATTTCATCTTTTCCAACTCTCTTCTCTTTCTCAAACCAAGACACACAGACAGAGACAGAATGCCAAATTAAGACTTCTGATGATAATGAGATTTATTTGGGAACATTTTCCAAAATCAGGGTAATGGGTCTTTTTGTTCTGATGATGAAGAGGATGAGGATATGTTTACTCATTGACTGGGAGCTCTGGCTGCAGCTGCAGGACACAATTAATTATGCTAATAGTTTGTGAGGAGCGGATGTAACTCCCCTACCCCCCTTTTTTCGGGGGGAGGGGAGTTTGGCAAAAGGGGAAGGAGACGCCCTGGGGTCGGATCACATGATATTATCTTCGCGCCACTTTTGCAAAAACCCTTTTTTTACTCCAGGTTTTGCTCGAGCTCAAAGGTACTGTTCTTATCTTGCTTTAATACGATGTTTCTTGAAGTCGGGTTTAAGATCTCTTCCCTCCCCCTCCTCTTCTTTCCACTGCTAGTCGTTACCGTTAAAGGTCGAAAATTGCATTGAAGTCGGTGCAATCTCACAGGACGGACCTGGTTGAGTAGTAAATTTTGGGCTGCGTAGTTTCCAGAAAGTATCAGGCAGAAGCGCCAGGGTGGGCTGCAAAGTCTGTTTGCGTGTTTTATGAAAAAAGGAGAAAGCCCACCTGTAGGAGTGACTCCCATTGAAGAAATAAGTGTGGCTTTCGTTGCCTCCACCGCAGACTCCTCTTAAGAGGCACGGGCCGTTCAGGTTGGACTCCGTCGCGCACCAGGGGCGGGAGAGGCCAGTCTTTTGTAATCTGCTTGCCTGAGGTACTACTGTACACCAGGTTGAGAATCACATGGCGCCCTTGTCCCCGTCTGGGCTTTGGGCTGCCACAGTCTCCTGCGGTAACAATAGTAGGGAGGGAGAGGTCGGCTCCATTTGGCACACCCCTTTCCTCATACCCCGCTAGCGTCCCAGTGCTTTCCTCTCTGAATTCTGCGTTTCTTTCCCCTCTCTGATTTGTAACTCTCCCGCACTCCAAGCTCCCTCCCCGCTCCCGGGTCCGCCCGGAACCTGGAGTAGGTATAGTCTGATGACCGCATTTTGCCCAGCGTTCAAAGTCTGGTATGCTTAATTCCATTTTTTATTGTGCTTCTTAAAAACTAAGACGTCTTACTTTTCACAGAGAGTGTACCTGGGCTTTGGCCTTTAAGCAGCCGGCCCTCAATTGGTTCTCATTAGCTGTGGAATGAGAAGAGAAAGCCAGATAGTGCACCGTATCTTCCTTGCATTTGTGCGTGTACTCGGTGGCTGCTACCGTTAACGATGCCTGCCAAGAAAGCCTGATTTACTGGGTGAGGGGGGCTCCTGGCAAAGGCGAAACCCTCCCAACAGTAGCACAAGGTGCCAGAGGTTAGAACTTTCACATGTGCACAGAGTGAATATGCTGTGTCTGTATTTCTTTCCTCCTGGGGCCTTAGGAACACTTTCAATCTAGCGGCGAGGTGGCGCGCATGCGCGCGCCGGGTGGGGGACACCCCGGTCCCACGGCTCCGTGGGCCTCGTCGTCTGTCTCCGGTGGGGGGATGGGGCGAGCGCCGCGGGAGCGGGACCGGACGAGGTGGTAGTGAGTGCGCCCTCCTGGGCTCGCCGCCAGTGGCACCGGCTCTAGCACCGGACGCCGCCCGCCCGCGTCGGAGGTGCGCCTTTAATTAAAAGACTTCGGCTCGCGGGAAAGAGGGGAAAATGCCGACTGCGCTCGGCCCGTGGGTAACTGGGACTCGGTGGGGTTTTCGCTTTGGCGGGGTGGGGGTTCCGTTTCCTAATTCCTGTGCGGGCCGGGTGGGCGGGGGCGGGCTTTTTCCCTGGGCTATTAAAGGCAGAGGGGCGGGCTTTTCCCAGGGATAGAGCGTCGGACCGAGGGCCGAGGGGACGGAGCGCTCCTCGAGTGGTGGCAGGACGGCTGGTGGCCCCGCGTCGGGCTGGCCGGGGGCGCTTTGGGTGAGGCGGGCTCTCGCGGCCCCGATTAATTTCCTGAACGCCGCTTCTCACTTCTCTTCCTCCTCGGGCTTTCCGCGGAAGGCTGCGCTCGCGCTGGGTCCGCGGAGCGCTCGGGTGGCGCGCGCCGCCCAGGGTGTGTGGTGGGGCGCCTTGGGGGGACGGGAAGAGGGGTGGCCGGTGCGGGATCGCCGCGCGCGCCACCTGCGAGGGGCGGGCGCGGGCCGGGTCCCGTGCCGGGGTGGCCCGGGCCGGCGGCCGGAGCCGAAGGGGCGAACCTTCGTTAGGGTAGCTCTGATGGGGAGAGTTGACTGGCTGGGTGGGAGGGGACGGAGCGGGTGGGACTTGAGAAAAGCCAAGTACCCTAGTGCAGTTGAGGGGTAGCGAGGAGCGCGCGGGAAACGACTCGCCTTTTCTTTTCCATCACTGACCTTTAGGTTCCAGGAGAACTTTGGGGGTGCGGAATGAGGGGGTGCACGTGGAGGGGAAAAAAGGACTCCCCTCCCCCTTGGCTCGTCTCCCACCAACCCCGGAATGGAGGGGGAGGGAGGCGTGGGCTTGGCGCGTTTTTGGGGCTTTGAATGGAGAACTCCGTTTCCCATGATGCTTTGTTTCTTTCTCTTTAATCTCGGCGGCGGCGGCTGCAGCACGAGGACAGGAGCGCGTGGTGTGAGCAGCTGGAGCACACTCTGGGCGCGCGGGCCGTTCCCGGACTTCAACGGGAGCGCTAGGTAAGTGTGTGAGAGGCGCGGGAAGAACCCGAGGGATGCACAAAGGCGGAGGTGGAGGCTTTCTTCGTGGGGAGGGGAGTGTTTCTTACATTTTAAGGAAGTGGGACAGTGGCTGTCCAGCGCGGACGAGGTATACCAGATGAACGGCTCATTAAAGAAAGATATTAACTGTGGCAGGCGCTCTCTCCGACCCGTGTGGGGCTCAGTATTGCCAAGTTGAATCAAATACAATACGTTTTTGAGTCCATTTAGGAGTGTTTTTTTAAGGGGAAAAGTACAGGCGGATAAATCTAATTTAAGAGGAAAAATCGTCCTCTTTCTCTACTAATTTTAGTCTTCTTTCTCCATAGAATTTAGATTTTTAGATTGAAGTGTAGTTTTAATGCATCAGTTTAAGGAGTTTTCGTATAAAAACTAGATTAGTGGTCTGGGGTACCATGAAGGAAGCCCAACATTTAAAATTCCCTCGCTAGTTAAACATAGTACAGATTCTGAGTCTCTGAATTTTTCCTTTTCTTTTTTGACAAAACTTAACCCATCATGGAAGAGGTAGAGTAACCTTGTGAACCCTTTTCAAATAGGGGCTTATTTCCTTGCTGCGTGTTCTTAGGTAAGATAAGCACTTGGGAATGGAGAAGGTTTGCTTATGGACGATAATGACATGAAGGGAAGAGAAGCTAATCTGCCTTCTTTGGGTTTAATGGAGAAAATGGGTCCATAAATGTTTAAACAGAACAAGAGCCCTTTGAAATAGATCAAAATGTGACATCTCTAGGCCATCTGTGCATTATGTGAAGAGCATGGAAGGCTGTGTTTCTTAAACCAGCTTTAAAATTTCTCTCATAGTCTATTAATGGAGTGGGGGCAGGGAATGTTCATTTAATCTAACAGTCATTTTTTGTGTGGTGCCCTACCTCAAGAAGTGGATAGTCACTCTGATTTTCATATGTTACTTTCTCTAGATAAACCTCTTCTAAAATCGGGGCGGGGGGGAGATAATGGACCTGCGCATTTTCTGGGATGCAGATATCAAGTTTTCTTAGATGGAGAAGGGAAGTCCAAAATCCGCTTATACATAAGAATTGGACTTTTGAAATTGCCAGTGTTATTTGTGTTCAACTCTGTGTAAATAATTCAGAGTATTAATATTTCTCAGGACTTGGCTGAAACTCCAAAACCTAGCTGGGACTCTCTAAGCCAAAGAAAAGCTTGTTTCAGGAATATTAACTAGTAGTTGACTTGTTCAGTATCTGTTTTTTTTTTTTTTTTTTGAACCAGGTGAGTCTGAATAGATCAGTGAGGATGGAAAAGAAGAGCTCATGAAAGACACTTTTGCTTTTTTGCTTCAGGAATAGGCCTTGGCCATGTAAAAGTGCTTACAGTGCAGGTAGCTTTTTGAGATCTACTGCAATGCAAGCACTTCTTACATTACCATGGTGATTTAATCAGTGGCTACTGAGACCTGTAGTTTGTGCATAATGAAGCTGTTGGCGCTTTGGAGCAGTTTCCCATAATGTGTCTCTTGTGTTAAGGTGCATCTAGTGCAGTTAGTGAAGCAGCTTATAATCTACTGCCCTAAATGCTCCTTCTGGCACAGGCTGCCTGACACACAGCATTGGAAAATATGCCTTGACTAACAATTTACATAGGACGCCTTTCAAAGGTTTGTCTTTGGTTTTGTCCTTGTTCGTTGGGAGCAGAGGGGTGAGGGTTGTGTGCAGCATACAGTTTTTTGTACCAAAACGTAAGATCAGGTCCCAGTAGTACCAAAGTGCTCACAGTGCAGGTAGTTTTGGCAACATTCTACTGTAGTGTGGGCACTTCGAGTACTCTTGGATAACAGCTCTTGCTGATGCTGAGAACATTCAAAGACACTGCTACTTACAGTTAGTTTTGCTGGTTTGCATTTCAGCGTGTGTATGTATGGCTGTGCAAATCCATGCAAAACTGATTGTGATACTGTGTTTCTTCTGTGGCCCTACCTTCTCACGAATCTCCAGTCTTCGCACAAAATCTCCAGTCTTCGCACGAATCTCCTGTCTTTGCACCCATTCATTCATGGGTGGGGATTTGTTGCACTGCTTGTGTTATATATAAAGTATTGCACTTGTCCCGGCCTGTGGAAGAAACGAGGAATTTATCATCTTCTTTTAATGTTTAAAGGTTGTAAGTTCTGATATTCGATCATTGTAAAATGACCTGTTTTGCTGTTGTCGGGTGGATCACGATGCAATTTTGATTAGTATAATAGGAGAAAAATTGCACGGTATCCATCTGCGAACCGCAGGACCCTTGTTGACAACAGTCTGTTGGTACTTAAGTAAGATGTCCTTTCTCTAGTTAACTGCAGTTAAAAAATGTTCTGGAACACATCTAGAGTTTTAAAAATGAACAGTTTTTAAAATAAAATATTTGAAATCAAGAAGGTGTATTTTGGCAGTTGGGTGAAGGAGCAGATTGTTACTGAATGTAAATGGATATTTAAATGTAAATTTGCAAAATAAATTATATTTATAGATCTGAAAAAATTGACTCTTTTTTTNACGTAAGATCAGGTCCCAGTAGTACCAAAGTGCTCACAGTGCAGGTAGTTTTGGCAACATTCTACTGTAGTGTGGGCACTTCGAGTACTCTTGGATAACAGCTCTTGCTGATGCTGAGAACATTCAAAGACACTGCTACTTACAGCTAGTTTTGCTGGTTTGCATTTCAGCGTGTGTATATATGGCTGTGCAAATCCATGCAAAACTGATTGTGATACTGTGTTTCTTCTGCGGCCCTACCTTCTCACGAATCTCCAGTCTTCGCACGAAATCTCCAGTCTTCGCACGAATCTCCTGTCTTTGCACCCATTCATTCATGGGTGGGGATTTGTTGCACTGCTTGTGTTATATATAAAGTATTGCACTTGTCCCGGCCTGTGGAAGAAACGAGGAATTTATCATCTTCTTTTAATGTTTAAAGGTTGTAAGTTCTGATATTCGATCATTGTAAAATGACCTGTTTTGCTGTTGTCGGGTGGATCACGATGCAATTTTGATTAGTATAATAGGAGAAAAATTGCACGGTATCCATCTGCGAACCGCAGGACCCTTGTTGACAACAGTCTGTTGGTACTTAAGTAAGATGTCCTTTCTCTAGTTAACTGCAGTTTAAAAATGTTCTGGAACACATCTAGAGTTTTAAAAATGAACAGTTTTTAAAATAAAATATTTGAAATCAAGAAGGTGTATTTTGGCAGTTGGGTGAAGGAGCAGATTGTTACTGAATGTAAATGGATATTTAAATGTAAATTTGCAAAATAAATGATATTTATAGATCTGAAAAAATTGACTCTTTTTTTCAAACAATTAAAAATGGCTGGTAGATTCAAGAAAAAAAAATCTCATGGTTGGATGAGATGGGGTCCTAAAGGGAAACTTGTGCATGTCTGCTTTTCAAGTGTGCATCTACAGAAAGCAGCAAGATACCTAATTTGGAAGATTTTATGATGCAGATACATATCTGGACAAAATGTGCTCACTTTATGTACCCGTGCTTATCCATATGAGGGAGATGCAAAGTTATAGATCAATGGGACGCCTACCCTTGAGGAACTGGGCACACTTGAGATTTAACAGGGTAGAGGGAGCTTGTTGATCCACTCACTTTGGGATTGTCAGAGGAAATCATTTGGTGGAAGGGCCACTGAGATGGAGAAATACTGCCTTGCTTTGGAGACTAGTAAATGTTGGAAACCTGGAGGTGGGCTTATTAGAATTTGGGGCCCAGGGGTTCTATGGGGTGACTAACCTTGTGCAGAAATTACCCATGTTAGCTGTTTGAGACAGATCACATGGTAGAAAAAGTGAATATTGACTAATAACACAATAAAAGTGTTAAGTTTATTCAGCCAGTCACCACCCCAGATAAGGCAGCTCGGATCCTGTAGTGGTTCTTGAATGTTAGCACTTGTTAAAACACAGATCCCCAGCCTTACCTCCAAAAATTGATTCAGTAGGTGTAGAGTGAGGCCTGAGGGTTTGCATTTCTAACCCAGGTACTGCTGTCATGGCTGGAGACCACACTTGGAGAACTACTGCTCAAAAACAATGAAAGACTTCAGTTTCTAGGACACGAAGTCAGTTTCTAGTCAACAAAGGAAGGTGTCTATTTGAAATGTCATCTTTTAGTCTTTATTTCTCATCAAAAAGAGATACGGACAACTGAAAGGTGATGTGGGTGTCATTTTTTATTTATTTCCTGTTGCCATGGAATTTTTGAGTTTTCAAACCATTTTAATTTTCCCTTATAACAGTCCCGTTTAATCAAGAAGAGGAGCTCTTACTGAATTGCACTTAGCCTTGAGCTAGTTGCCTAAGGCTTTCGTTTCCTCATAAGGGGAAATAATGATAATGTTGGTCTACTTCAAGGATATGTGGGTTCAGTATGTTTTCTTTGGTGGTAGTGGTTTGGGGGATGGATTTTAATTCTTGGTGATGAAGTGAAATCTTAATGAAAAGAGACTTGGTAGTAAATTCTCTCTTCCATTATTAAGTAAGTGTGTGATTTTTAAAAAGTGACTAATGCTTGAGGCAATTATACAAGCATAAAGAACTACAGATATTTCCTGTGCTGTCCAATGCTTACTGCTTTGTTAGTGCCTAATCATAGTTAAGTTTGATGTGGCAGCAAAGCAAAGGTCTCCCTCACCCCTAATAAAGTAGCTCAGTAAAAGAGGGGATTAAAGCTTATTTGTTATAATCCTTAACACCACCAAACCTCCGCTTTCATAATGCAAGTTTATTGTTTCTAGTGGTTCACTGGTGCTTTAGTAAAGGTGGCTAGTATGCAGACAGTTATTGCAGTTTCCACTTTTAATGGGCATGTGTGGAGGGGCTGTGTTCCTGAGGGGTAAACCACTTGGCCTCTTTTGAGTCTCAGTTCTTTCATCTAAAATCAGAGCGGATCTGGGTGATTCTAGCTTCAGATATTCTGATCTACCTTTGGAGGAGAAATGTCAAGTGGCATTCCATGTATGCAGAATCTAAACAGGAATGATGTGATGCAAATAAACTTATTACAAAACAGAAACGGTCTCATAGAGAACAAGCTGGTTGCTGGAGGGGAAGGATGAGGGGAAGAGATAGTGAGTTTGGGATGGATATGTACACACTGCTATCTTTAAAATGGATAACCAAAAAGGACCTACTGTATAGCACATGGAACTCTACTCAATGTTATATGGCAACTTAGACAGGAGGGGAGTTTCAGGAAGAATGGATACATGTGTATGTATGGCCAAGTCCAGCTGAACTATCACTATCATTTGCTGTCCACCTGAAACTATCACAACATTGTTAATGGACTATACCCCAATGTAAAATAAAAAGTTTAAAAAATAAAAATAATCTCTTTGTTAAAATTCAGTTTAATTCAGTCACTCAGTCATGTCCGACTCTTTGTGACCCCATGGACTGGACCATGCCAGGCTTCCCTGTCTTATCACCAACTCCTGGAGCTTGTTAATGGACTGTACTCCAATATAAAATTATTACTTTAAAAAATAAAAATAACCTTGTCTGTTAAAGTTAGACATCTCCAATAATTCTAAAAGTGCTTTGCATTTAAGTCATTTGTTTAGAATTTGAGGGGAAATGGGTCTCTTAAATCGGTAGTTATGGAGAAAATTTGGAGAAGGAAATGGCAACCCACTTAAGTATTCTTGCCTGGAGAATCCCATGGACAGAGGAGCCTGGTGGGCTACACTCCATGGGGTCGCAAGAGTTGGATATGATTTAGCAACTAAACCACCACATGGGGAAAATGAGTAGCATACCACATACAGCTTACTTATTTCTAAAGATTTACAATAAGTTCAGGAGAAGCTCTACAAGTATATGATTTGTCTTTGATTCAGTTCTTTTTTCCTAAGGTCATCAGTGTGGGCATTTATTTTCCCCAGACAGAAGAGTCAATGTGGCATCAGTTTAATTAGCACAAACATGTTGACTGAGAAGTTGTCTATTTGGCAATTCTGTTACATTGACTTTGAAACAAGGGACTGTATAAAATTTAAGCTGAAAGAATCCTACTTTATACATCAGTGTTGTTATTGTTTAGTCGCTTAGTCATGTCCGACTCTTTGCAACCCTATGGACTATAGCATTCAGGGCTTCCCTGTCCTTCACCATCACCCGGAGCTTGCTCAAACTCAAGTCCATTGAGTCGGTGATGCCATTAAACCATCTCATCCTCTGTTGTCCCCTTCTCTACTGCCTTCAATCTTTCCTTGGATCAGAATCTTTTCTAATGAGTCAGCTCTTTGCATCAGGTGGCCAAAGTATTGGGGCTTCAGCATCAGTCCTTCCANTTCCTGTGCTGTCCAATGCTTACTGCTTTGTTAGTGCCTAATCATAGTTAAGTTTGATGTGGCAGCAAAGCAAAGGTCTCCCTCACCCCTAATAAAGTAGCTCAGTAAAAGAGGGGATTAAAGCTTATTTGTTATAATCCTTAACACCACCAAACCTCCGCTTTCATAATGCAAGTTTATTGTTTCTAGTGGTTCACTGGTGCTTTAGTAAAGGTGGCTAGTATGCAGACAGTTATTGCAGTTTCCACTTTTAATGGGCATGTGTGGAGGGGCTGTGTTCCTGAGGGGTAAACCACTTGGCCTCTTTTGAGTCTCAGTTCTTTCATCTAAAATCAGAGCGGATCTGGGTGATTCTAGCTTCAGATATTCTGATCTACCTTTGGAGGAGAAATGTCAAGTGGCATTCCATGTATGCAGAATCTAAACAGGAATGATGTGATGCAAATAAACTTATTACAAAACAGAAACGGTCTCATAGAGAACAAGCTGGTTGCTGGAGGGGAAGGATGAGGGGAAGAGATAGTGAGTTTGGGATGGATATGTACACACTGCTATCTTTAAAATGGATAACCAAAAAGGACCTACTGTATAGCACATGGAACTCTACTCAATGTTATATGGCAACTTAGACAGGAGGGGAGTTTCAGGAAGAATGGATACATGTGTATGTATGGCCAAGTCCAGCTGAACTATCACTATCATTTGCTGTCCACCTGAAACTATCACAACATTGTTAATGGACTATACCCCAATGTAAAATAAAAAGTTTAAAAAATAAAAATAATCTCTTTGTTAAAATTCAGTTTAATTCAGTCACTCAGTCATGTCCGACTCTTTGTGACCCCATGGACTGGACCATGCCAGGCTTCCCTGTCTTATCACCAACTCCTGGAGCTTGTTAATGGACTGTACTCCAATATAAAATTATTACTTTAAAAAATAAAAATAACCTTGTCTGTTAAAGTTAGACATCTCCAATAATTCTAAAAGTGCTTTGCATTTAAGTCATTTGTTTAGAATTTGAGGGGAAATGGGTCTCTTAAATCGGTAGTTATGGAGAAAATTTGGAGAAGGAAATGGCAACCCACTTAAGTATTCTTGCCTGGAGAATCCCATGGACAGAGGAGCCTGGTGGGCTACACTCCATGGGGTCGCAAGAGTTGGATATGATTTAGCAACTAAACCACCACATGGGGAAAATGAGTAGCATACCACATACAGCTTACTTATTTCTAAAGATTTACAATAAGTTCAGGAGAAGCTCTACAAGTATATGATTTGTCTTTGATTCAGTTCTTTTTTCCTAAGGTCATCAGTGTGGGCATTTATTTTCCCCAGACAGAAGAGTCAATGTGGCATCAGTTTAATTAGCACAAACATGTTGACTGAGAAGTTGTCTATTTGGCAATTCTGTTACATTGACTTTGAAACAAGGGACTGTATAAAATTTAAGCTGAAAGAATCCTACTTTATACATCAGTGTTGTTATTGTTTAGTCGCTTAGTCATGTCCGACTCTTTGCAACCCTATGGACTATAGCATTCAGGGCTTCCCTGTCCTTCACCATCACCCGGAGCTTGCTCAAACTCAAGTCCATTGAGTCGGTGATGCCATTAAACCATCTCATCCTCTGTTGTCCCCTTCTCTACTGCCTTCAATCTTTCCTTGGATCAGAATCTTTTCTAATGAGTCAGCTCTTTGCATCAGGTGGCCAAAGTATTGGGGCTTCAGCATCAGTCCTTCCAATGAATATTCAGGGTTGATTTCCTTTAGGACTGACTGGTTTAATCTCCTTGCAGTCCAAGGAATCCAACACCATAGTTCAAAAGCATCCATTCTTCAGCACTCAGCCTTCTTTATGGTCCAACACTCACATCTATACATGACTACTGGAAAAACCATAGCTTTGACTAGGTGGACCTTTGTTGGCAAAGTAATGTCTCTGGTTTTTAATAGACTGTCTAGGTTTGTCATAGCTTTTCTTCCAAGGAGCAAGTGTCTTTTAATTTTATGGCTGCAGTCACCATCTGCAGTGATTTTGGAGCCCAGAAAAATAAAGTCTGTCACTGTTTTCATTGTTTCCCCATCTATTTGCCATGAAGTGATGGGATCGGTTGCCATTGGTCTTTGTGTTTTGAACATTTAGTTTTAAGCCAGCATTTTCACTCTCCTCTTTCACCTTCATCAAGAGGCTCTTTAGTTCCTCTTTACTTTCTGCCATAAGGGTGATGTCATCTGCTTATCTGAGGTTATTGATATTTCTCCCTTTAATCTTGATTCCAGGTTGTGCTTCATCCAGCCTGGTGTTTCTCATGATGTACTCTGAATATAAATTAAATAAGCTGAGTGACAATATACAGCCTAGACGTACTCCTTTCCCAATTTGGAACCAGTCTGTTGTTCCATGTCCAGTTCTAACTTGTTTCTTGACCTTCATACAGGTTTCTCAGGAGGCAGGTGAGATGATCTGGTATTCCCATCTCTTTAATAATTTTCCACAGTTTGTTGTAATCCACACAGTCAAAGGCTTTAGCATAGTCAATAAAGCTGAAGTATATATTTTTCTGGAATTCTCTTGCTTTTTTGATGATCCAGTGGATGTTGGCAATTTGATCTCTGGTTCCTCTGCCTTTTCTAAATCCAGCCTGAACATCTGAAAGTTCTTGGTTCAGGTACTGTTGAAGCCTAGCCTGGAGAATTTTGAGCATTACTTTGCTAGTATGTGAAATGAGTACAATTGTGTGATAGTTTGAACATTCTTTGGCACTATCTTTCTTTGGGAGTAGAATGAAAACTGACCTTTTCCTATCCTGTGGCCACTGCTGAGTCTTCCACATTTGCTAGCATGTAGATCATAGTCCAGCTTTATTCTTAAGTGGGGAGACTGAAGCCCAGGAAGAAGTGACTTGCTCAAGGTTTTGATAAATAAGCAATAGGGACCAATATGTTGAGTTCCAGGCTAGATGTCCAGAGGCAGAGAAGACGACATGAAACCCAGGCTGGATCAGGGGGCCTCAGGAAAGGGGGCCTGAGGGGAGGTAGGCAAGAAGGTCGGTGAAGGGTCTTTTTAGGCAGACTGGTTTATGTAAAAAGACGAGAGCAGATGGAGGTTCTTCTAAAGAACTATACTTGGTTCAGAATGGCTGGCCCATGTGAGGAGAGAAGTAAGCTGGGGCTAGATCACAGAACCTTGTCCTGAATGGAAAGGGAAGTCACTTAAGAGTTTTAAGCAGAGAAGTGACCCACATTTGCCCATTCAGTAAGACCTCTCTGATAGTGGCGTAGAGAGTGGCTTGGAGGGTACTGGGCCCGAAGCCGGCTAGGAGGCTAAGTGGGAGGTGCAGATGCGAATCAGGACAGCAGCCCCAGCACGGAGGTAGCAGCAGCTTTCTCCTATAAACACATGGATAAGTCTAACACAGTTCCAACCAGTTTCCAAACTTCCTGATTCTGAAGCTCATCTGTAAGAATACACAGGGAAGACACATGTACCCCAGTGTTCACTGCAGCACTGTTTACAACACCTAGGACATGGAAGCATGTCCATCAGCAGACAAATGGATAAGGAACTTGTGGTACATATGTATAATGTATATGTACTCAGCTGTAAAAAAGAATACATTTGAGTCAGTTCTAATTTGGTGGATGAAACTGGTGTCTATTATACAGAGTGAAGTAAGAGAAACACCAATACAGTACGTTAAAGCATACATATGGAATTTAGAAAGCCGGTAATGACAACCCCATATGCAAGACAGCAAAACAGACACAGATGTAAAGAACAGATTTTTGGACTATGTGGGAGAAGGTGAGGGTGGGACGATTTGAGAGAATAGCATTGAAACATGTCTATTACCATATGTAAAATAGACAACCAGTGCAAGTTCGATGCATGAAGCAGGGCACTAAAGCTGGTGCTCTGGGACAACCCAGAGGGGTGGGGTGGGGAGAGTGGGAAGGGGGTTCAGGATGGGGGACACGTGCACCTGTGGCTGATTCATGTCAATGTGTGACAAAATCACCACAATATTGTAAAGTAATTATCTTCCAATTAAAAAAAATTTTTTAAAGAAAAATAGTGAGAAAAAGGAGTCATGAAGTAGAACTTAACAGATATTAAAACTTATAAAGTAGCATTTTAAAAGTGATGCTAGGAAAAACTAAAAGTGATGCTAAGATAAAAAATAGATGCCTGTTGCTGAGATTTCTCTGCTGTTCTACTGATTGAAATATATATATAAGTATTTAGATGGTCATTAAGGTATCATTTCAAATTGGGAAAGAAAAGATAGGTTAGTAAAAGTTGGTTAATTATTTTGAGAAAACCTGAAATGAAATAACAGCTAAAACGCTCATCCCACTCATCAGAATAAACTCCAGATGGATAAAGGGCTGAATATAAAAAATGAAACTGCAAATTATCTAATTCTCCCTACTTTTCTTTATATTTAAAATTTTCATAACAAAATAATTATACTATAAAGTACTAAGAAGAAAATAAGGTGAGAAAAGCTCAATCATGAGATTGAGAAAAGCTGTTTTAAGAATAATATTGATGACAAGGAACCACTAAAGATGAATTTGAACACAAAAGGTTCACATCAAAAACCATCTTAAAATTAAAAAGCAGAAGATAAACTCATAATGTTTTATATATTGTATATGAATAGTTAACCAACTTTCTCCTTCCCTACTTCCCTCCCTTCCTCCTTCCATGAATGTTTATTGAGGATCTATTGTGTCAGATACCCTCTTAGTGCTAGGGAATCACTATGAACAAAACAAAGTACCTCCTCCCTGGTAATCCAGTGGTTAAGAATCTGCCTTGCAATGCAAAGGATGTGGGTTCAGTCCCTGATTGGAGAACCAAGATACCACAAGTCTCAGGGCATCTAAGCCTGCGTGCCACGTTGAGAAAGATCCCATGAGCCATAACTAAAACCTGACACAGACAAAATTAATAAATATTGAAAAAGTCCCTGCTCTAATGGATCCTTTAGTCAGGGAGATGGATAATAAAATAATTATTATATCAGAAGGCAAGTGATATGCAGACAAATAAGTGAATTTGTTCATTTGCTGGGGCTGCTGTAACAAACTCGGTGGCTTAAAACCACGGAAATTTAATCTCTCATAGTTCTAAAGGCTAGAAGTCCAAAATCAAAGTGTTGGCAGGCCCTCCAAAGACTCCAGAGGGTGATGCTTCCTTGTCTCTTCCTGGCTTCTGGTGGTTACCCTCAGTCCTTGGTTTGTAGACACATCACTCCAATCTCTGCCTCTACTGTTGCATGATACTGTTCCTGTGCATTTCCATGTGTCTCTCTATTTCTTACAAGAACACCAGTCATTGGACTTAGGGTCTACCCTAATGCAGTGTGACCTGATTTCAACTTGACTACATCTGCAAAGATTCCATTTCCGAAAAAAGTCACATTTACAGGTATAGGTGTTAGGACTTGAACATATCTTCTGAAGGAACATAATTCAACCCAGTACATCATGGTGGGGGAAACAGTGTTGGGGTTGGTTGCTGTGTTAAAATATGACAATCAAGGGGGTTGTCACTAATGAGGTGACGATTGATTAGAGAGGAGGAGGCCATGAGGGAATGAGCTACGTGGGTATGGAAGGAAGAGCACAGTAATTGTTCTTAATCCAAATGAAACACTTAATAATAGCTGACACTTATTGAAAATTTCTGTGTCTTGGACACTGTAATAATCAATGATTTAGGTGTAGTATTTCATAATTTTCACAGTCCTATAAGGTATTAATATTCTATAAGATAAGTCAATTATTATGTCCATATTAGAGATGAAGAAACTGAAGCTCAGGAAGCTTAAGTAATTTGTTCAAGTTTTCACATCTGGTAAACTAAGAACCAAGTCCCTATCCTACTGTCTGCAGAGTCTAAGCCAATAGAATAATGAATGTAAAAGAATTTCTAAGTGATAACTTTTTAGGAGTTCATCCTCAGTAACAATTAGTGCAAATCAGAACAACAGGGAGATTTTTCTGACATCAACTTTACCACCGTTAAAAAGATTGAGGATAAGAGTATATCCTATATTACTCCATTCATATGACATTCTAGAATAAATTAAACTAATCTCTGACAAGGAAAAAAAAATCAGAGTAGTGACTGCCTTTGGAAAGGGCAGGGGCATCCCAGGTATGAAGCGGCATGAAACAACCTTCTAGGGTGATGCAAATGTTCTGTATTTTGACAGGGGTTTGGGTTACATAGGTGTGTGCATTTGTCAAAACTCATCAGAGCACATACACTTAAGACTCATTCATTTCACTACATGTTCATTTTATCTAAAAAATTAAATATTAAACGAGTTAATGACAAGCATGCTAAAGCATTTAGGAATAGAGTTAACTGAAGCTGCAGCTTACTTTGAATTGCTTAAAAAGTTAAGATGGACTGATGGATGGATGGATATGCAATAAAGTCAGTATAGCCAGCTGTTAACAATAGTGGAACTTAGGTGATAAGGATGTGCATGTTCAATGTACAATTCTTCGAGCTTTTCTTTATGTTCAGGAGTTTTTACAATAAAATATTGGAAGAAGAACATGGTTGGATGAGGGAAGAATGTAGACAACTAAAATAATGACTTAATATTTACTGAGTGCTTACTATGTACCGGGCCTTGTATTGCATGCAATACATCTTTATTATCTCTGTCTTACAGATGAAGACAATCAGGCCCATAAAGGTTAGATAACTTGCCCAAGGTGACACAGCTTGCAAGTAGGTGATATAGGCTGTGAATCCTGCCTGATTATAGTGCCCAGGCTCTATATGGAATTAGTATGGAGAAAAAAAATCTACTTCTGCTTTATTGACTATGCCAAAGCCTTTGAATGTGTGGATCACAACAAACTGGAAAATTGTTAAAGAGATGGGAATACCAGACCACCTGACCTGCCTCTTGAGAAACCTGTATGCAGGTCAGGAAGCAACAGTTAAAACTGCACATGGAACAATAGACTGGTTTCAAATAGGGAAAGGAGTACGTCAAGACTGTATTTTGTCACCCTGCTTGTTTAATTTATATACAGAGTATATCATGAGAAATGCTGGGCTGGATGAAGCACAAGCTGGAATCAAGATTGCCAGGAGAAATCTCAGTAACCTCAGCTATGCAGATAACACCACCCTTATGGCAGAAAGCGAAGAGGAACTAAAGAGCCTCTTGGTGAAAGTGAAAAAGGAGAGTGAAAAAGTTGGCTTAAAACTCTACATTCAGAAAACTAAGATCATGGCATCTGGTCCCATCACTTTATGGCAAATAGATGGGGCAACAGTGAGAGACTTTATCTTTCTGGGCTCCAAAATCACTGTAGATGGTGACTGCAGACATGAAATTAAAAGACACTTGCTCCTTGGAAGAAAAGTTATGACCAACATAGACAACATGTTAAAAAGCAGAGACATTACTTTGCCAACAAAAGTCCATCTAGTCAAAGCTATGGACTCCATATGGATATGAGAGTTGGACTATAAGGAAATGATATGAGAGTATGAATGTGAGAGTTGGACTATAAAGAAAGCTAAGCACTGAAGAATTGATGCTTTTGAACTGTGGTGTTGGAGAAGACTCTTGAGAGTCCCTTGGACTGCAAGGAGATCCAACCAGTCCATCCTAACGGAGATCAATCCTGAGTATTCATTGGAAGGACTGTTGCTGAAGCTGAAACTCCAATACTTTGGCCACCTGATGTGAAGAGCTGACTCGTTTGAAAAGACCCTGATGCTGGGAAAGATTGAAGGTGGGAGGAGAAGGGGATGACAGAGGATGAGATGGTTGGATGGTATCACTGACTCAATGGACATGAGTTTGAGTAAGTTCTGGGAGTTGGTGATGAATAGGGAAGCCTGACGTGCTGCAGTCCATGGGGTCACAGAGTCGGGCACGACTGAGTGATTGAACTGAAGTGGGATAATCTTGTTGATAGTTTATCTAATTAGAATGTGGCTGCATCTGGAGTAGCCTAACTCCAAAGTCCACACACTTTATCCCTACTTCTTGAATTTTCCTTGGGGTGGCTCCCGAAATTCTGGCAAGCGCAGCTGAAACACAGAGGAGCAGCACGTAGTGGCAATAGGTAAAAGGCTGTGGGGAATGACGCGGGGCTGGTGGATATGATGGAGAAAGACGAGGTCACTTTTGTACAAGTGAGTATAGGAGGTTTTGGGGATATCCAGGGAGAGATGGCGAGAGCAGGACTAGAGCAGAGGATACAGATCTGGTTCTGCCTGTCCATTAAAGCTTTAGCAATGAGAAGAGCAGAGAGTGCTGAGGACAGAGACTCATTTAAAGAGCTGATGAAAAAAGAGCATGCAGCCAAGCTGAGGGTCGAAGAAAAAAGCAGACGAAAGTGGTGTCATAGAGATCAGCATTTGTTGTGTATCCCAATTTAACACCATTTCCACTTAAGAACATCTGGTCTTGTGTTGGAAAATGCCCAAACAGCTTTATGTAGCCTGTCTTCTATAGGAACATATGAGAAAATCTCCTCATGACTTATATTCACCATATTTTTTTTTAACAAGACAAAGGAAAAGCAAGTTCACTTCAGGAACCATAACATTGTTTCATGGTGAAGTGTAGGTTCTTTCATATTCCAGTAATTCCTCTTTTTCTCCAAGAATTTTTCCAGCCATAGATTACTTTGACTATAAGCCAGAACACTTTGATTGCTTTAGAAGAAACAAAGTGTCAAATGGCATCTGTTTTACAATGACTTCTGTTCTTTTGTTGCTTTGAGTAATTTATGTAGAATTGTGCTTAAAGGACAATCCTATTTAGACACTCTATGTTGGAGGTCTGGGATGGTTTTTCAACTGACTTGTTGGAAGCAATTATAATTACTATCTATAATATTGGTTTTTAAAGTGTATCAAATTTGATTTTAGTACAGTCATTTGACAAAAGCTTAAGCATCTCTAATTTGCTTAAATTGCTTTGGCTACCAAACCAGGGATATTAGCGCTATTTCTAGGAGCTGCTCAAAAGCATCAACTTAGGAAACTGTTACAGCCATTGCTTCTAATTTATTTCAAGCATAGTCCATGGTTATCTGCATTGAATAATTTGAAAACAGCCATAGTTTAACTTAATGCATAAGTACGCTATTTTAATTTTGACAGGGCTCTTAAATTTTAGGTTGGAGACTGACTGTATTGAAAACAATTGGAAATCAGTATACCTGTTTTGGGCTTCCCAGGTGGCACTAGTGGTAAAGAACCTGCCTGCCAATGCAAGAGATGTAAGAGACACGTGTTCGATCCCTGGGTCTGGAAGATCCCCTGGAAGAGAGCATGGCAATCCAGTCTGGTATTCTTGCCTGGAGAATCCCATTGACAGAGGAGCCTGGCAGGCTACAGTCCATGGGGTTGCAAAAAGTTGGATACAACTGAAGCGACTTAGCACAGCACAGCAGCATACTTGTTTAAGGGTAAACGGATATCATCAGTAATTTTTCTAAAGAGCAAAACTTCATGATGTCCCCAGGGTTTTCAGTTCAGTTCAGTTCAGTCACTCAGTCGTGTCCGACTCTTTGTGACCCCATGAATCGCAGCACGCCAGGCCTCCCTATCCATCACCATCTCCCGGAGTTCACTCAGACTCACGTCCATCGAGTCCGTGATGCCATCCAGCCATCTCATCCTCGGTCGTCCCCTTCTCCTCCTGCCCCCAATCCCTCCCAGCATCAGAGTCTTTTCCAATGAGTCAACTCTTCGCATGAGGTGGCCAAAGTACTGGAGTTTCAGCTTTAGCATCATTCCTTCCAAAGAAATCCCAGGGTTGATCTCCTTCAGAATGGACTGGTTG
>SJYX01006736.1:35191-56054 GCA_006410675.1 Oreotragus oreotragus | reverse complement strand
AAGATGATGCTGTGAAAGTGCTACACTCAATATGCCAACAAATTTGGAAAACTCAGCAGTGGCCACAGGACTGGAAAAGGTCAGTTTTCATTCCAATCCCAATGAAAGGCAATGCCAAAGAAAGTTCAAACTACTGCACAGTTGCAACCCTGTCTCTTATACACATCTAGATGTGTATAAGAGACAGGTCAAAGGCTTTGGCATAGTCAATAAAGCAGAAATAGATGTTTTTCTGGAACTCTCTTGCTTTTTCCATGATCCAGCGGATGTTGGCAATTTGATCTCTGGTTCCTCTGCCTGTTCTAAAACCAGCTTGAACATCAGGGAGTTCACGGTTCACATATTGCTGAAGCCTGGCTTGGAGAATTTTGAGCATGACTTTACTAGCGTGTGAGATGAGTGCAATTGTGCGGTAGTTTGAGCATTCTTTGGCATTGCCTTTCTTTGGAATTGGACTGAAAACTGACCTTTTCCAGTCCTGTGGCCACTGCTGAGTTTTCCAAATTTGCTGGCATATTGAGTGCAGCACTTTCACAGTATCATCTTCCAGGATTTGAAACAGCTCAATGGGAATTCCATTGAGCAACCCCAGGGTTTTAGGTCCTGATTTATGTTATACCATGGTTGATTCAGACAAAATTTAAGTTAGAGATTTATCCTCTTTAATATTGATAATTGGAAGCAGTATTTGAATAATTAGCAATTCTTTCTTGACTATGAAAAATATCTTAAATCAGAAAGCAAGAACAGTGTTTTCGCTTTGTCAGGTTGAGCAACTTTCACCTCCTTTCTTCCTGGCCCAACAGTGTGATCTTCCCCACATTTTAGGCTGTAACTGAAACATGGTTTAAACTTTTACTTGTAGGTACATTATTAACAGTGAGCACTTCTTAAAAATTTAAGTTTGACCAGCTTGGTGGTGGTGGGGTGTGTGTATGTGTGTGTTTAGCACTGTGTTCTTAAAGTGTGGTCAAGTGAGGTTCTACCAAGTGACCTTCAGGGCACTGGCCTATTGTATAATCATCTCCATCTTAGCTCTAAGTACAGATTCTGTAAGATAGTGAGTGTCAGCCGCAAATCATCACATCATTCTTGACAAAACCAGCATTGCTCTGTCAATTAGTCTGTGTGTGTCTTGTGATGAGATGACCAGTCAGTAGGGGTTTTAGCTCTGCTGAATTGATTTTTTAATCATCACCCTAGGCAAGGACCAGTCTAAGCAAGAAAATAATGGCAAAGCCACTATTGAATTCTGGTCTGAGCTTGCTAGTACATTTGCTATGTGACCTTGAGCGTCAAAATTAAACTCTGCTAGTCCTTCACCTGTAAGGGGTGAGAACCACAGCCTCCTTTCCCTATTAAAGGTTTGTTTCACCCTACAGAGAAATCAAGGAGCCAGATCCTTGGGCAGTACAAGGATACAGTAGTGGATCTCTTCCATAACTTTTTGTTGAAGGTTAAGTCAGTGATAGGCAAGTCTGGCTAGAGACAGTTTGGAAAATTACAGGACATTAATTCATTGCTTGGACAGCTGATTATTTATTTATTTATTTTTGGCTGCACAGCATACAAGATCCTAGTTCTCTGGCCAGGGATGGAAGCCACAGTCCCCTGCATTAGAAGCATGGAGTCTCAACCACCGGACCACCAAGGAAGTCTCAGACAGCTGGTTATTTTAGAGGAAGGATTATCCAGACTTCATGATGGGGAAACCCTAAATTGAAAGCGTCTAGATTCAATCCTAAAGTGTAAGTGCATATTATTTTTGCAAATTTCTGGGATGTCTTGGTTTGTCCACTGAAATCCTGACTATTGAACTGGATAGGTAAATACCTGCCAAAGCAGATTGTGTGATCTTAAGCAATTTTCAGGGTGGAAAATATCAATTGTTCAAGCTAGAAGGGAAAAGGAATGAACATTCATAGGGTGCTTACTATGTGCTGGCTGTTTTATACATATTATCTCATTGGATCATCACAAGAATCCTGGGAACTAGGAGTTACACCCACTGAGATTCAGAACAGTTACCTATTGTATTTTTTTAGCTTACTGTAATTTTGGCCAAGGTCAAAAATCTATTAAAATAATAAAAAATTAAATACCACCTTTTTTGTTTTTTTAATTTAATTTTGAAAATTTTATTTTACTGAAGCATAGTTAATCTACAATGTTGTGTTAGTTTCTGGTGTATAGCAAAGTGATTCAGTTATACATATATATGTATTATTTTTCATAATCTTTTACATTATGGTTTATTACAGGTTATTGAATATAATTCCCTGTGCTATATAGTAGGGCCTTGTTGCTTATCTATTCTACATATACTAGTTTGCATCTACTGATCCTAAACTCCCAGTCCATCCCTTCTCCAACCCCTCTTGGCAGCTACAAGTCTGTTCTCTATGTTTGTGAGTCTGTTTCTATTTCATAGATAAGTTAATTTTAGATTCCACATATAAGTAATATCATATGGCATTTGTCTTTCTCTGTCAACTTACTTCACTTTATTTGATAATCTCTAGGTCCATCCATGTTGTTGCAAATGGCATTATTCCACTCCTTTTTGTGGTTGAGTAGTAGTCTCTTGTCTATGTATACCATATCTTTAACCATTCAGCTGTTGATGGACACTTAGGTTGTTTCTTGTCTTGGCTATTGTAAATAGTGTTGCCATGAACACAGGGGTGCACATATCTTTTCAAATTATAGTTTTGTCTGGATTTATGCCCAGGAGTGGGATTGCTGGATCATGTGGCAACTCTATTTTTAGGGTTTTTGTTTTTTTTTTTTTTGGCCATGCCTCATGGCTTGTGAGATCTTAGTCCCTCAACTAAGGATTGAATCCATTCCCTTGGCAGTGAAAGCACAAAGTTCTTACCATGGACCCCCAGGGAATTCTTTATTTTTAGTTTTTTTAAAGAATCGCCAAATTGTTTTCCATAGTGGCTGCACCAGTTCACATTCCTACCAACAGTGTAGGAGGCTTCCCTTTTCTCCACACTTTCTCTGGAGTTTATTGTTTATGGACTTTCTAATGATGGCTATTCTGACTGATGTGAGCTGGTACCTCATTGTAGTTTTGATTTGCATTAAATGCCACTTGAGAGAAACTTTACTTGATATTCTGTGAAAAGTAAACTTGCCTCTACCACCATCTCCACACACTATTTCTGTCAGTGTTTACCATGTGACACTTATCCAGATTTATAGTATTTGCTTATTTGCTCATCCCTTGCTTATTTTCCTAACTAGAATGTAAACTTTGTAAGGTCTGGGACTACCCCAATATCAGTCTTGTTCATCTCTCTGTCTCCAGTGCCTGACTTGGTGACTGACACAGAGTGGACACTCCATAAATATTGCTTTAGTGAATGAATGAATGAAAAATCTTGTCTGACACAGAACTCTTTTTTTATTTCTACAACGTAGCACTGACTCATATGTTTAGAAATGGAAAAGTTGAGACTCAGAGATGTTGAATAACTCGTCCAGGAGATCTGATATAGGTCAGACCATGAAAACTGATTGTGGTCCAAAGACCTAGGATTATATTAATCACAGTATCAACTCAACGCTGGTCTGAAGTTGCATGTTTAGTTTGCTCTAGAACCATCAAATACTCAGTACAAAAGGTGTGGGATCAAGGACATAAGTGAGGGAGTGGATACAGTTTACAGTGACCCTGTTTCTTGCACAGGTCTAGTGGTCAAGGCTGTCCTCCAAGGTTGAGAAACCTGTCAAGTGGGAAGAGCCCTGGAGCCAGGCTTGCAAGCTTCTGTAACACTTTGTTGGGAGTAGCCACATCCTTCCTCGAGGGGCTTCCCACTACAGCAGGCAAGTCTTGGCTGCGTTATTGGTGCCATGCTGGAGCCTTCTCTGTCCTGCTGGGTTTTTGGGCTCCCCAAATGTGACAGCTGGTTAGTGGCAGAGCAAATTCAGCTCTCTTGGCTGAAAGCCAGACTCATGTCACAGTGCATACTGATATAGTTTGCTATTACTGCCCAACACAGTAGGAGATGATGTGATCATTATCTGGTAAATATCCACATAGGAGAAGAAGAGAAGAGTGGGTTTGGGGGCTGCAAGAGTAAAGTCAGAATCATGAGGTTATGGTCCAGAAACCACCCACAGTGGAAGAAAGTGTGTGACCTTGGGGAATTTACTTAACCTCTCTGTGACTCAGTATCCTTATCTATACAAGGAGAATATGGGACAGTTTTTAACACCCTTAGTTTCAACTAATTTTTCCATTAGGTGGAGATAATGAGGGCTAATGTGAGGTTTTCATGAATAAGACATAAAAATTTAGCAAATTCTTGCTCCATAGCAAGCACCCAATAAATGTTAGTTGTTATTATGAATACTAAAAAATAAAAAGGAGTGATTGATGAAAATTAAATGAGTTAATATCTGTAAAGCACTTAGAATAGTGTCTGACACATAGTAAACTATATATTTGAACCTGTTAAATAAGACAAATAAAAATGAAATAGGGTACCAAAAAAGAGAGTTTTGGGTAAAGTGGCTTAATCTGTTTTGATACTTTTTATCATTTTGGGTCCTTAAATGTCAACTGGGATTTTCCCCTCAATGGCAATATATCTCTGATTTTTATCATTTTCTTTGTAGGTTTCCAAAATCAACTTTATAGGAACATACTTTATAGTCAGCTTTGTTAAAAACAAAGCAATTTCTCCTGACTCTCACACCAGAAAGATTCAAAGAGGCCTAGGGAGCCCAGGGGTTAAATGTCAGAAAATCTTTCAAGAGAACAAGGAAAAGCTAGAATTCTATTTTTCAACAGGTGTTTTATGATGGAAACTCATTAAACTATATGAACACGTGAAAATAATACCCTGCACTTGTATGACACTTTTCACTATTTCCTTCAAAGTGCTTTCATGTCTAGTATTTCAATTGTTCTTGTAAGGTTTGCATGTGGTAGGGAAAGCAGGTATTCTCATTTGACATAAGAAACTGAATCCAGAAACTCAACCAACATTTATTGAGCCCTTACAATGTGTGAGGCATTTGTGATACAAAGATGGATAAAACATAGTTGTTTTTGTTCAGTTGCTTAGTCATGTCCGACTCTTTGCGACCCCATGAACTGCAGCATGCCAGGCTTCCCTGTCCTTCGCCATCTCCCAGAGTTTGCTCAAACTCATGTTCTTTGAGTCAGTGATGCCATCCAACCATCTCATCCTCTGTCGTCCCCTTCTCCTCCCGCCTTCAGTCTTTCCCAGCATCAGGGTCTTTTCCAGTGAGTTAGTTCTTCACATCAGGTGGCCAAAGTATTGGAGTTTCAGCTTCAGCATCAGTCCTTCCAATGAATATTCAGGACTGATTTCCTTTAGGATAGACTGGTCGAATTTCCTTGCAGTCCAAGGGACTCTCAAGAGTCTTTTCCAACACCACAGTTCAGAAGCATCAATTCTTTGGCACTCAGCCTTCTTTATGGTCCAACTCTCACATCCATACATGACTACTGAAAAAACATAGTACCTGCCTTTAATTAAACCAGCTCTTGAAATAGAGTATGTTAAAATGTTATCATGGGGTATAGGAGGGCTGTGGTGATCAACTGGTGTGTGTGTGTGTGTGTGTATGTGTGCATGCGTGTGCACACATGCATCTAAGGAGGAGAGAATCAGGGCAGGCTGTACAGAGGTGCTCCTTGAGTTGGTTTATAACATTGGTGTGCTGGTCAATGCTTTACAATTGGCTCTCTAGGGAAAACCAAGTCTTGACTTGTGGCATTTGCTGATTGCTGTGCAATGGCACCCGACTCCAGTATTGCCTGGAAAATCCCATGGACGGAGGAGCCTGGTGGGCTGCAGTCCATGGGGTCGCTGAGGGTTGGACACGACTGAGCTACTTCACTTTCACTTTTCATTTTCATGCATTGGAGAAGGAAATGGCAACCCACTCCAGTGTTCTTGCCTGGAGAATCCCAGGGACGGGGGAGCCTGGTGGGCTGCCGTCTGTGGGGTTGCACAGAGTCAGACACGACTGAAGCGACTTAGCAGCAGCAGCAGTGCTGTAAATACTCCCACCCACTTTAAGCTATCAGTGTGAAGTCCATGAATGCAGAGCTGGGAAGAGATGTACTGTAGAAAATATTTATAGAATATTTCCACCACATAGATGCAATGGATGGAGATAGCATCACAAACACAGATAACAATAAAATGTGGAAAAATAATTAGGAAGTGAGAGTTTTGAGTATTTATTACCTTTACTTTTAATATAGTTTACTAAATTGGAAATTTATTTAATTAAACTTTGAATAATGGCTGTGTTTAACAACCAGTTCACAAAATTATTGTTTAACAATCTGCTCTCTTCAGCTTGTGATCTGGTTCCAGCACACCACTGGCAAAGCATAAGTTGCTAGGTAAAAGCAGGGGAGGGACATTTCAAGTAGGGAGACACATTTGTCAAGGTAGCAAGCATATGAAGCAGCATGGTGCTTTTACCAAAATGGTGAGTCTTCTTAGAAATTGATTTTCTGTGATGCTAATGAATTTAAAGCTTCAGGGTTCCTCACTTGCAGGGCCTGCACCTGCACCCCACCCGGCCCCAGAGTCTCCTACCTAATTTTGTATTCTTTTTCTTAAAGAGACCTCATTAGTGGTATAGACTTCAGAGGCTGAATTAACTCAATCCCTGAGTGCCCTGTTTAAGAAAGAACAGAGCCAGAGCTGAGATTGTTGAGGATAACAGAGAATCTTTTACATCACATAAAAAGTGGACTCGATCTTTTAGGCACTAAGGGAAGTTATCTGCTTTGACTCATGCTTTGTTAGCAGCATCTCTGGCTGTATGTGGAGAATGGGTGGAGGAGTCCGCACAAGAATGTGGAAGTCGGTTAGCAGTCCACGTGGTTTGGACTGGAGAGGTGGTGGTGGAGATAGAAGGAGGTGGATGGATTCAAAGATATTATGAGGTAAAATGAGCAGGACTTGGTAATGGAGGAGATTATATTACATGGGGAGAGGTAGAGAGGAAGAAGAGATGGGGATAACTCTCAGGTTTCTGGTTTAGGTGACATGGTGAATGGTGGTTCCACTGAGCAGGACAGAGCCTTGTAAGTACGGCATATAGAATTCCAAAATTATCAAAGGGCACTCATGAATGGAGGATGGGATTTTCAGTCAGCCAGACTTAGGCTCAAATCCCAGCCCTGACGGTTGTAGCAGACCTGGAAACTGGGCAAGTTGTGTAAACAGAGCCTCAGTTTTCTCATCTCTAAAATTTGAGTGTTCTTATGAAAATTAAGTTTGTAAACTAAGGCTCAGTACATTGAAGAAGACTAAATAGGAGGTGGGGAGAAGAACACCTCCTACTGAGGTGGACAGATCTGTTGTGTTGGATCTGAAGGGCTTGTGGGATAGCCAAGTAGAGAGGTCCAGCATGGTGACAGAGTCCTGGAGATGTGACTATTTTAAAGGGCAGTTGAAGAAGGAAGGTTCAATAAAAGAGACTGTAAATGACTGACCGTGAAGAGAGAAAGAGGATGAGGATATGGTGATGTCATGGAAATCACTGCTGAACCTCTTAGCACCACAACCTCACAGTAAATTGACTTCAACTCTGCCTACTTCCAACCTCCACCATCACCCTCCCTTTGCACTATCTTTTTTTCCCCCAAATCCTGATCTTTACCATTGAATCTAGTATCCGTGGTCTATCTATTCAACATCTCTCATGCCATACTACTAACTCCCTTGTCTTTGTCCTGATACAATACTCATACAAAATCCCAACTGTGGCTCAGTACAACAGCTCTCCTTTCTCTGCTCCTGCACCTGGCTGGCTGGACACTGCCAGAGAACATGACATGCCCAAGTGGGGACTGGTGTCCTCATGATCTCAGGGGAGTTCACAGTGCTGCTGTGTTACTGTCCATATTCTGATTCTCCCAGTTTCCTCACAGCACTGGCTTGTGAGAATGTTCAGTTCAGTTCAGTCACTCAGTCGTGTCCGACTCTCTGCGACCCCATGAACCGCAGCATGCCAGGCCTCCCTGTCCATCACCATCTCCCGGAGTTCACTCAGACTCACGTCCATCGAGTCCGTGATGCCATCCAGCCATCTCATCCTCGGTCGTCCCCTTCTCCTCCTGCCCCCAATCCCTCCCAGCATCAGAGTCTTTTCCAATGAGTCAACTCTTCGCATGAGGTGGCCAAAGTACTGGAGTTTCAGCTTTAGCATCATTCCTTCCAAAGAAATCCCAGGGTTGATCTCCTTCAGAATGGACTGGTTGGATCTCCTTGCAGTCCAAGGGACTCTCAAGAGTCTTCTCCAACACCACAGTTCAAAAGCATCGATTCTTCGGCGCTCAGCTTTCTTCACAGTCCAACTTTCACATCCATACATGACCACAGGAAAAACCATAGCCTTGACTAGGCGGACCTTAGTCGGCAAAGTAATGTCTCTGCTTTTGAATATACTATCCAGGTTGGTCATAACTTTTCTTCCAAGGAGTAAGCGTCTTTTAATTTCATGGCTGCAGTCACCATCTGCAGTGATTTTGGAGCCCAAAAAAATAAAGTCTGACACTGTTTCCACTGTTTCCCCATCTATTTCCCATGAAGTGATGGGACCGGATGCCATGATCTTCGTTTTCTGAATGTTGAGCTTTAAGCCAACTTTTTCGCTCTCCTCCTTCACTTTCATCAAGAGGCTTTTTAGCTCCTCCTCACTTTCTGCCATAAGGGTGGTGTCATCAGCATATCTGAGGTTATTGATATTTCTCCCGGCAATCTTGATTCCAGCTTGTGTTTCTTCCAGTCCAGCGTTTCTCATGATGTACTCTGCATATAAGTTAAATAAGCAGGGAGACAATATACAGCCTTGACGTACTCCTTTTCCTATTTGGAACCAGTCTGTTGTTCCATGTCCAGTTCTAACTGTTGCTTCCTGACCTGCATACAGATTTCTCAAGAGGCAGGTTAGGTGGTCTGGTATTCCCATCTCTTTCAGAATTTTCCACAGTTTATTGTGATCCACACAGTCAAAGGCTTTGGCATAGTCAATAAAGCAGAAATAGATGTTTTTCTGGAACTCTCTTGCTTTTTCCATGATCCAGCGGATGTTGGCAATTTGATCTCTGGTTCCTCTGCCTGTTCTAAAACCAGCTTGAACATCAGGGAGTTCACGGTTCACATATTGCTGAAGCCTGGCTTGGAGAATTTTGAGCATTACTTTACTAGCGTGTGAGATGAGTGCAATTGTGCGGTAGTTTGAGCATTCTTTGGCATTGCCTTTCTTTGGAATTGGAATGAAAACTGACCTTTTCCAGTCCTGTGGCCACTGCTGAGTTTTCCAAATTTGCTGGCATATTGAGTGCAGCACTTTCACAGCATCATCTTCCAGGATTTGAAACAGCTCAACGGGAATTCCATCACCTCCACTAGCTTTGTTCTTAGTGATGCTTTCTAAGGCCCACTTGACTTCACATTCCAAGATGTCTGGCTCTAGATTAGTGATCACATCCTCATGATTATCTGGGTCGTGAAGATCTTTTCTGTACAGTTCTTCTGTGTATTCTTGCCACCTCTTCTTAATATCTTCTGCTTCTGTTAGGTCCATACCATTTCTATCCTTTATCGAGCCCATCTTTGCATGAAATGTTCCCTTGGTATCTCCAATTCTCTTGAAGAGATCTCTAGTCTTTCCCATTCTGTTGTTTTCCTCTATCTCTTTGCATTGATTGCTGAAGAAGGCTTTCTTATCTCTTCTTGCTATTCTTTGGAACTCTGCATTCAGATGCTTATATCTTTTCTTTTCTCCTTTGCTTTTCGCCTCTCTTCTTTTCAGTGCTATTTGTAAGGCTTCTCCAGACAGCCATTTTGCTTTTTTGCATTTCTTTTCCATGGGGATGGTCTTGATCCCTGTCTCCTGTACAATGTCACGAACCTCATTCCATAGTTCATCAGGAACTCTGTCTATCAGATCTAGGCCCTTAAATCTATTTCTCACTTCCACTGTATAATCATAAGGGATTTGATTTAGGTCATACCTGAATGGTCTAGCGGTTTTCCCTACTTTCTTCAATTTAAGTCTGAATTTGAAAATAAGGAGTTCATGATCTGAGCCACAGTCAGCTCCTGGTCTTGTTTTTGTTGACTGTATAGAGCTTCTCCATCTTTGGCTGCAAAGAATATAATCAATCTGATTTCGGTGTTGACCATCTGGTGATGTCCATGTGTAGAGTCTTCTCTTGTGTTGCTGGAAGAGGGTGTTTGCTATGACCAGTGCATTTTCTTGGCAAAACTCTATTAGTCTTTGCCCTGCTTCATTCTGCATTCCAAGGCCGAATTTGCCTGTTACTCCTGGTGTTTCCTGACTTCCTACTTTTGCATTCCAGTCCCCTATAATGAAAAGGACATCTTTCTTGGGTGTTAGTTCTAAAAGGTCTTGTAGGTCTTCATAAAACCGTTCAACTTCAGCTTCTTCAGCATTACTGGTTGGGGCATAGACTTGGATAACTGTGTTAGGGAACTGTTAGCCCAAACTGTCCACCTTGACAAGGCATGATGATAACCACTTGTATGAGTTATCTCACAACAGGAGGTCCCAATAAGGAGCATGGTGCTGTTAACACCATGGTGCTATTAAGTTTTGAATTGGGAGAATTTGGGAGGGGCGAAAAAAAGGGAGGAGACTCCAGCCCATAATATGTCTTCTAAAACTAACTGGAAGTATTTGGGAGGGGTCAAAAGGAGGCAGGAAATGCCAGCTCATAATATTGCCCTGCCAACCTCCCAGAATCCTTTTCACTGGAATCCATCTTGGCTGCGAGATGTACGCACCACCAGGAAGAACCCTGAGTCAGACCAAATATGGGCACAAGCATGATGACTGACCAGAGACAACCTGAGACTGTGAGCCACGTGGCAGAGCAGTTCTCCTGGGTTCCCTTACCCTGCTGCTCCCCACCCAGGCACTCTTCTCAGATAAAGTCTCTTGCTTTGTCAGCACGTGTGTCTCCTCAGACAATTCATTTCTGAATGTTAGACAAGAGCCCACTCTCGGGCCCTGGAAGCAGTCCCCCTTCCTGCAACAAAAACAGCTGAATTTTCCTGTAACCTCTAAGAAGGGCACTCAAATTATCTGAGAAAAAGAGGAAGCTGGAAGATTGGAAGAAGGCTGCCAGTCACGACTGTACGCATTTCAGGGCATGACTGTTAGGGTGGGAATAAGATGAGCCTGGGCTTATCTCAGTGGAGCAGTGTGGAAGAGGGACATTAGCCCAGATCCAATGGAATAATGCAGTCAGCATCAGAGGCTGATTTACCTTGAAGCCATTGAAGTTTCAGCTTCAGGGCTTCTCATTTGCACAGACAAATTCCAAGGCCTGTACTTAATATTTATTCACAAGTCTTTAAAAAAAAACTCTCCAGGGATTTCCCTGGCTGTCCAGTGCTTAAGACTCACTCCATGCTTCCAATGCAGGCAGCATGGGTTTGATCCCTGGTCAGGTAACTAAGGTCCTGTATGCCACACAGTATGACCAAGAAAGAAAAAAAGATTCTCCAAATTGTGTAAATAGGGCCCCATCACCTGAATCCACCTCTGACCTAAGTGTTTCCAGGGTGAATAGCTGCTTCTTACTGCAGCCACTGGGCTATTTTGGTGGCTCAGATGGTAAAGAATCTGCTTGCAATGCAAGGGATCTGGGTTCGATCCTTGGATGGAGAAGATCTTCTGGGGAAGAAGGAAATAGCAACCCAAACGGACAAATGGAACCTGGTGGGCTACAGTGCATGGGGTCACAAAGAGTCAGACACGACTGAGTGATTAACACTTTCAGTTTTTCAGTGCAACCTCTAGGCTGTTCAAGCCTGCTAGAACTGAGATGCCAGCCCAGGAAGGAGGATGAAGGAAAAATCCTCAACTGATGAAGTTTTACTTATTTAAGTGACATTTTTTAGGCAAAATATGTAGATTGTAAATCATCTTCAATTCAATAGGCATTGCCTATCCCTTCTCCAGCGGATCTTCCCAACCCAAGAATTGAACTGGGGTCTCCTGCATTGCAGACTGAGCTACCAGGGAATCCCCAAAGAATATACAAGCCTCCTTCTCACCATCCCATTCTTTCTCAAGGCATATCCACTTGTTACTAGTTTCTTGTGTATTCTTTTTAGAGATAGATGCATACATACAAATAAGCATGTGTATTCTTTGATTTGGCCTCTCCTTTTCCACATGCATTTATAGCCTGCTATACCCAATGTTCTTCAACATGTTTTTTCACTTTGCAATATGTTTTGGTGTTCATTCCACATCAGTCCAAAGAGAGCTACCTAATTCTTTTTAGCAGTCGTAGGCTGTTCCCTTGTGGAAATGAACCATAATTTATTTTATGAATCCCTTATGCTGGACATTTTGTTTGTTTTCAACCTTTTGCTATTGTTATCACAAACAATATAGACAGAACTGAAATCTGATTATAACTTGAGATAGAGACTGAACTCACTGAAATAATAATAAAGTCACTTTTTTTTTTTTGGCTATGCTGTACAACTTGCAGGATCTTAGTTCCCAGGGAACTAAGGAATAGAACCTGTGCCCCCTTCAGTGGAAGAGCGGCATCTTAACCACTGGACCACCACGGAGTTCTCTAAAGTCACTTCTTGCACAACTGAGCACAAACTTAAAACCTGTACTCTTTATAATACTGACCTTGAAGTGTTAGAATGATTAGGTTAGATATATTTATAAAGCACTTAGTATCTAGAATGTGCTCAGCCAGTGTTAGTTCTTGTCCCCTTCCTTAGGGCTCACAGAATAAGTGTCTGTTCCTAACCAGAGCCCATCCCTCCCTCTGTGTCCCAGGTCTCCATCCCTTCCATGCCCTCATTAACTTTATCTGTCAACTGGGTCTGCTGTCTCCCTTTCTACTGACTCCTTTCTCTAGCTATAAACATTATCTTATCGCCCCCATCCTAAAGAAAACCCACCGTTTGTATTTCTTAGGATTAGACTCTGCTGTGAATAACAGAAAAACCCAACCTAACAATGGCTTAAACAAAACTGAAGTTTCTTTCTCATGTGAAGGGTGTGAGGAGGGCAATTCAAGGCTGATGTGGTGATTGTATAGTTATCTGGGACTCGAGTTTCTTCCAGCTTTCTGCTCTGCCATTCCCAGAGTGTGGCTCTCTTCCGCAGGTACCAAGAGGAGGTGCCAACCATTGTATCAATATTCCAAGCAGTAAGGAGGAGGAAGGGGTAGGAAGAGGCACGGGGCACACATCAATGACCTTTTCATAGAAATATGCAAAATTCTACCACACAGCATTTCTGCGTATATCCCACTGGCCACATAGAGTTTCAAGAGAGTCAGAAAATACAGACTTTATTCCAATTTAGATGATCATGTGCCCAGTGGAAGCCAGTCTTTTAGAGGGGACAATGAATACTGGTTAAGGAACTAGCAATCTCTGTAACATCTTCCCTCAGCCCTCCTTTCTTCCTCCCTCCCAACCCATTTTTTTCATGGTCCATACTCATCTTCTCCATTTACGCCCCCTTCAGTTGTTTTTAGCTTTTTGGAAACAAGTTTACTCTTGAATGTGCTTTTCCAAGGTCACTATTTGTTTACCAGCTCAGCTCAGTTCAGTTCAGTCACTCAGCCATGTCTGACTCTTTGCAACCCAATGGACTGCAGCATGCCAGGCTTCCCTGTCCATCACCAACTCCCAGCGCCTGCTCAAACTCATGTTCATCAAGTCGGTGAGGCCATCCAACCATCTCATCCTCTGTCATCCCCTTCTCCTGCCTTCAATCTTTCCCAGCATCAGGGTCTTTTCCAATGAGTCAGTTCTTTGCATCAGGTGGCCAAAGTATTGGAGTTTCAGCTTCAACATCAGTCCTTCCAATGAACATTCAGGACTGATCTCCTTTAGGATGGACTGGTTGGATCTCCTTGCAGTCCAAGGGACTCTCAAGAGTCTTCTCCAACACCACAGTTCAAAAGCATCAATTCTTGGGTGCTCAGCATTCTTTATGGTCCAACTCTCACATCCATATGTGACTACTGGAAAAACCATAGCTTTGACTAGATGAACCTTTGTCGGCAAAGTAACGTCTCTTCTTTTTAATATGCTGTCTAGGTTTGTCATAGCTTTTCTTATTTGTTCATAAGTTTATGTATTAATAACTTATTCAGTAGACATTTATTGATGCCTAGTACACATCAGGTACTGGGCTAAATATCAGTGATATAGAGATAAATAAATCAAAGTTATCTTTGCCTTACAGGACTCTCATGGTTTCATGAAAGGAACAGAAAATAAACAGAATGATTAAAATACAGACTAGTATGTGACATGATAGGGAAGGCATGAGAACATCTGGAAGCACAAAGGCAGCTAGGATGGTGAAAGTGAAGACAATATTAGAAAATTACAGTTAAACTTGCTATCTAAAGATAAGCAGTAGTAAGTCAAGTGGATGAAGAAGTCAAGGGCTTCTTGGAAGAAAGTGTCATGGGCAAGGACATATAGCATTCTTAGAATTGCAGGTAGGCTAAAATGCTTAGAATGGGGGTTCACAAGAGGAAGTGAAGAGACAAGATCAGCTGGAGATAGATTGCAAAGGCCTTGACATATATGTAATGCCCCCAAGCTCATTGGGTTTGTACACATGTTTATGGATCCCTGTGTTTAACTTTCTCCTGGGTGTAAGGTGCAATGTGGAAAGCTGATGAGCAGGAAGACCTGATTAGATTTCTGTTTGGATAGATGACTGTAGCTACTTGGTGGAGGGTGGAGAGTAGGACAAGATTAGAAGAAATGAGATCGACTAGGAGTCTACAACTCTAGCCCAAGTGAGAGACAATGCTCACCTGGACTGAGAGAGAGAAAATTTGATGAGTTTGAAAGATATTTAGGGGGGAGAAGGGTAGGATTCAGTGACTAGGTTGCTGCATGAGTACAGGAAGAGTCTAGAATGATTTTTGGCTTGGGCGTGTAGGTTGATGATGGTGTCAGTACTGAGTAGGGGGAGGCTAAGAGGAAGAGTTTGGGTTGGGAGGATAATTAAGAATTCCAATTTGGTCATGTTTAAAGTTTGAGATGCCTAAGAGACCAATAAGCAGATAAGTAGCTGGTCATTTATGGAAGACTAGAGCTAGCAATGTCTAAAATACATGGCTAGAGATATAATTTTGGGCAACACTGGGATCTGGAAACTGCATTCCTTGGTCATTCATGAGATCTCCTTAGAAGAATGCAGATTAAAAAAAGGAGATAGCATAAGGCCAAATCGTTTGGATCTTCAATATCTAATTGTTTGATAGAAGAAGATGAACCTGAGAGGGATCGGCCAGAGAAAAACAATGAGACGATCGTTTCATGGAGGCCAAGAGAAAGAGCTCAAATGAAGAGACTGCTAAAGAAGAAGGAAAGAGTTTCCAGTGTTGAATGTGTGGAAGATGATAACTAAAAGCATGTCCGGTAGACTTGAAGTAGTGTAGATCATTTGTGACCCTAATGAGAGATGGTTTGATAGAGTTATGGGGAAGGAGGGTTGATTAGTTGAGTGGAGAAGTGAGTAGAGGGTGAAAAATGGAGACTTTCGGTATAGATAACACTTTTAAGAAATTTGACTTATGATTGGGAAAATAGTAACAGTAGGACTTGGAAGGAAATAGAAGGATTCAGTGGAAAGGAAGCCATTGCATATATTTAGAAGGAAAAGATAGTTGAGAGTGTAAGTTTCCTGAGAAAGTAGGAGGGATGAGGTCAGTGGTTCTCAGGTGTGGTCCCTTGACCACTATCGCTTGGAACTGCTTAGAAAAGCAGATTCTTGTGCCTCATTTCAGACTAACTGAATCAGAAACTTGGGGTAGGGCTGTATTTTAACAAGTTGTAGTTTAGAGTTCTGTATTTTAACAAGCCTTTCAGGGAATTCTGATGTGCACTCAAGTTTGAGATTCACTGTACCATAGATAAAAGGGAGACTATCTCCTTCACTGTTACAGGAGAGAATGAGAATCAGAAAAAATACAGATGTGGACAGAGGCATCAGTTTGGTTTGGGAAAGTTCATTCATTCAACAAATATTCATTAAGTATATAACATGTTCCAGGCACTAAGGATACAGACCAACAAATTCCTGACTTCGTGCGATTTACTTTCTAGTAGCAGGAGACATGGGCTTCCCAGGTGATGCTGGCGGTAAAGAACCTGCTTGCCAATGCAGGAGACGTGAAAGATGCGGGTTTGATCCCTGGGTCAGGAAGATCCCCTGGAGGAGGGCATGGCAACCCACTCCAGTGTTCTTGCCTNAGGAGACATGGGCTTCCCAGGTGATGCTGGCGGTAAAGAACCTGCTTGCCAATGCAGGAGACGTGAAAGATGCGGGTTTGATCCCTGGGTCAGGAAGATCCCCTGGAGGAGGGCATGGCAACCCACTCCAGTGTTCTTGCCTGGGATCCCATCACCAGAGAAGCCAGGTGGGCTACAGTTCATGGGGTCACAAAGAGCCAGACACGACTGAAGCGACTTAGCACACACGCATGCAGCAGGAGACACAATAAGCTAATAAAGAAATCTATCATAATAAGGACTTCAGATATTCTGAGTGAGCAGGGAAGTCATTACTACAATGTAAGTTCCATGAAGCTAGGAATTTTTATCTGTTTCATTCAGGGCTGTGTCTCATGGCCTTGAAGGGTACATTGATTATGTTTGTTGAATGAAAAAATTAAAGAGTTTTGAACTGACATGATTTGGTTTACATTTTTTAAACTCTCACTATATTGTGAATAGACATCTGAGATCAACAATGGGAGCAATGACACCAGTTAGAGGCAGCTGTAATATGCCAAGCAAGAGTTGACCATGGGGTTAGTACATAGTGCTAGTGGTGGAAATGGTAAGAAGTAGTCAATTTCTGAATATATTTAGAGTAGAAGCAGCAGGATTTTCTGACATACTAGATGTAGGGTTGGAGAAAAAGGAGAGTCAGTGATTACTGGACAGGTTTAGGCCTGATAAGCTTGAAGGTTGGAGTTGCCATTGGCTAGGAGAGGCAGGACTATTGCACACGTGTGGTGGAGCGGGGGTGGTACGGGAGTGAACACTAGGAGCAGAGGCAGGTTAACTGTAAAGCTAGTGAAGCTTAGCTGTCACATTTGCTCTGGCTCTAGCAATATGTTAAGAAGTATGTTTAAGTTCTTCTTCCTAAGGAAGGAACTCTACATTGTATCAGTTTCAAGAACCAAACATTTGGATTTACCCGGATCAGAAGTTCCATTTTGGAAACATTAAGCTTGAGATGTCTATTAGACATCTATTATGGACTGAATTGTGTTCCTCCCAAATCATATGTTGAAACCCCAATCCCCAGTGTGGTAGTATGTGAATATAGGGAGGTAATGGGAGAAGGCAATGGCACCCCACTCCAGTACTCTTGCCTGGAAAATCCCATGGATCGAGGAGCCTGGTAGGCTGCAGTCCATGGGGTCGCTGAGGGTCGGACTTGACTGAGCGACTTCACTTTCACTTTTCACTTTCATGCACTGGAGAAGGAAATGGCAACCCACTCCAGTGTTCTTGCCTGGAGAATCCCAGGGGCGGGGGAGCCTGGTGGGCTGCTGTCTATGGGGTCGCACAGAGTCGGACACGACTGAAGTGACTTAGCAGCAGCAGCAGGGAGGTAATGAAGGCTAAATGAAGTCAAAAGAAGGGAGCCCCAATTCGACAGGATTGGTATCCTTGTAAAAAGAGAAAGACGCACCAGAGAATTCTCTTTCTCTCCATAAGCACACAGAAGAAAAACTTGGGCTTTCCTGGTGACCTAGTGGTTAATAATCTACCTCCCAATGCAGTTGACATGGGTTCAATCTCTGGTGCAAAGATTCCAACAAAGATTCCATGAGCAACGAAGCCTGTGCACCACAGCTACTGAGCCTGAGTTCTAGAGCCTGGGAGCCACAACTACTGAAGCCTGGGAGCCTAGAGCCCATGCTCTGCAACAAGAGAAGCCACTGCAGTGAAAAGCCTGTGCACTGCAACTAAAGAGTAACCCCCACTTGCCACAACTAGAGAAAGCAGGTGTGAAGCAACAAAGACCCAGAGCTGCCAAAAATAAATAAACCTTTTTTTTTTTTTTAAAGAAAAACTACGTGAGGTCACAGCAAGAAGGTGGCCATATACAAACCAGGAAGAAGTCTCACCAGACACTGAACATGACAGCAACTTGCTCTTGGACTTCCGTCCTCCAGAACTGTGAAAAAGTAAATGTCTGTCATCTAAGGCATCCAGTCCGTGGGGATATCTTGTGGGCAGCAGAATATGGGTCTAGAATTTAGGAGAAAGGTCTAGACTAAAGATATAAATTTGGTGTCATCAATGTATAGACAGTAGTTAGTCATGAAATGATGCATTCATCAAGGAAGTAAAGTAGATGACAACAGAAGAGGTCCAAGGACAGAACTGTGGGGCTCTCAAATATTAAAAGTTGACTTGATGATGAGAAACCAGCAATGGAGGGTGAAAAAAAGCTGCCACTAAGGGAAAAGGGGAAGCAAACTATTGTAGCATCTAGAAACCAAGGAATGAAAGTGTATCAAGGAATGACTTTATCAAATGCTGCCAGAAAGGGCCAGAAAGGGGAGGACAGAACATCCTTACAGATTCATCAACACTGTGTGATGCTTTTGCCTCTGATAGCTTCAATTTACTCTGTGAAGTAGGTCAACCCTTGAGAGGCAGCGGTGGAATGGGGAGTGCTGTGGAGATCGCAAGTGGGGAGATTTAAGAAGAATGAGCACAGTTTGAGAACATCTTCGGGGAAAAAGAAAGCACAAGCTGACCTGAGAGAATGGGTAGGATTGTTGAGCAGTGTGGAGTGCCTTTCTGAGACATCTGAAAGGCTACTGGCTTCACAGTTGCTGGAGGGGAAAAGACTGTTAAGGGTTAATAAAGTTTTTTTCCACCTATTTAAAAATGAGAACAGCAGATCCTTGTTTAGGGCCTCAAAGACAGTTTCAAGATAAGAAAGAACAGAATGCTGACAGTTTAGGAGAGGCCACTTGGACCTCAGGGGTTGTCACGTAGCAATGGACAGCTGTAAGAAATCACACAGCCAGAGCTCGCTGATCCAGCTTTTATCCCCACACAAAGAGCTGCCCCTGGAGCTCTCTGACACTGGGCTGCACCAGGTGACTGACGTTGCTTCCCATTTCCTGGCTGGCCTCAAGGAGCATGTATACATGTGTCTAGTATATGGCAAGGGGAATGGGGAATGAGACCCAGATGGCTGTGCTCTGACAGCCTCACAGATGCATTCCCTGCCTTGCTGAGGAGAGCACTAGCATGAATATTTCATCCTTTTGGAGCACCGTTCTAAGTGATGTCCACTTAGTGAATGTCCAGAGAGAACTGAGGCTCTGAGACGTTAAGGTACTTGCTAGTAGACACACCAGCAGGAAGCAGTAGAGCCAGAATCCAGCCCCACGGAGACTGACCAACACAGTATAAAACAGAGTGGGTGTTTGCCATGTCGGTGCCAGGCCATGCACTAAGCACTTCATGTGGATTATCTCATTTCATCCTCACTACAACCTATTAAGGTTGACACCATTATTAATCTCATTTTACTAATGAGGTCAAGTAACTTAAGCCAGATCACATAGCTAAGAAGTGATAGAGGGCACTTTTGAACTCAGGAGAGGGGTTAGGATCAGGAGAGCTAGTACCAGTGTAGATAGATGTGAAAAGAAATGGATGTTTCTTGTAAGCATGTGGGTTTTCTCTTTTAGGGCCCTTAGCCCCAGCAGTAATAAGGGCTCTGTAGTCCACAGTGGAGGACCAGGCTGGAGGCCTGAGAGCAGAGAGAAATTTGAACTGGGCGGGGGTGTGGGGAGAGAAATCAGTGGGAGGTGAGAAAGTGGAGACGATGAGCCCAGACCACTCTCTAAAGAAGCTTGACTGTGAAAGGAAAGAGAGATGTGATTTAGAGCCAAGAGAGAAAGAAATTCTTTTAAAATAGGGGAGATCTGAGCATGTGTATGACCAGAGGCAATGAGGCAGGAAAGGGGGACGATACAGGTGAGAAAAGGGGTGGACTGAGTATCTGACTCAAGGGAGGGACCAGCCTGGGTAAAGAGGAGTGGTCCCTCCTCCTCGAAGACTAGATGCAAGTTAGTGCAGGTGGGTGTCAGTCAAGTTTGTAGATTCAGGACGGTACAGCTCCCCATCTTGCCCATACCTCATGCCTTCTGTTTTCCCCATGAGATAAGATGGTTTGTTTCAGTTCAGTTCAGTTCAGTTCAGTCGCTCAGTCGTGTCTGACTCTTTGCAACCTCATGAATCGCAGCATGCCAGGCCTCCCTGTTCATCACCATCTCCCGGAGTTCACTCAGACTGACGTCCATTGAGTCCGTGATGCCATCCAGCCATCTCATCCTCTGTCATCCCCTTCTCCTCCTGCCCCCAATCCCTCCCAGCATCAGAGTCTTCTCCAATGAGTCAACCCTTCGCATGAGGTGGCCAAAGTACTGGAGTTTCAGCTTTAGCATCATTCCTTCCAAAGAAATCCCAGGGCTGATCTCCCTCAGGATGGAATGGTTGGATCTCCTTGCAGTCCAAGGGACTCTCAAGAGTCTTCTCCAACACCACAGTTCAAAAGCATCAATTCTTTGGCACTCAGCCTTCTTCACAGTCCAACTCTCACATCCATACATGACCACAGGAAAAACCATAGCCTTGACTAGACGGACTTTAGTCGGCAAAGTAATGTCTCTGCTTTTGAATATACTATCTAGGTTGGTCATAACTTTTCTTCCAAGGAGTAAGCGTCTTTTAATTTCATGGCTGCAGTCACCATCTGCAGTGATTTT
>SJYX01006734.1:26282-39606 GCA_006410675.1 Oreotragus oreotragus | reverse complement strand
AACGTATTTGAAAACTATTTCTTATATGACTACTGCAAAATTAATCCTCATTAAATATGATGAAAGTAATTTAGAATTTGTCATTTTTTGGATATGAGCTGTATTTAAAAAGTTTGTATATAATTAGGCACATAAGCTCTATAATGAACTTCCAAGAAGAAAGTTTATGTACATAGGAAAACATTTCCAAGAATCTTGATCATCTAGGCCTAATATTTCTATGCAATTCAACTACAACAGAGAATTAAGCAAGGAGGAAATACTATACAAAACCAAGGATCTAACAACATAAGTGTGACTTCTTTGTATCATCCAGGCAATTAAAGCTATAATAGCTAACTGTATCTGAATAATGCTCTAATCTGTAAGATTAATAAGTTATTTTCTGCTCTGATTAAATCAGAATAGGTCAGATTTTTACTGTCTAATAAAGCCCTATAAGAAGAATTTGTTTGAGTTATTGATATATTAAAATGCTGAAACTTACACATATTGTTTGCTAAAATTCCATTCCTACAGAGAATGAACATGTTGTTAGGTTTGTAAGAATAAAAGTTTTATATTGCTGAGCAACACAGCTGTCATTTCAATTTGAGGCTCAGTTTCTAAATAATCTTGATTTTTATATCAAATTGTATTTCCATTTTGGAACTAGGAAAAGTGGAGTGTTTTACTTACAGTTTCATCTTTTATTTATAAATGTTAAACAGTATAAAAGAGTATTTAAGTTTTTATTTTAAAATATTATTTTTATCCCAGAATACCATGCTCCAATGAAGAGTGGACAAGGCAATACTCAGCTGTACAAAACCTGGGTGGGAAACATAACTGATGAAGTCCCTTAATCCAAATCTCATGTTTTTAAGATCAAGTTGAAGTCAACAGAGACTGTGTCCTGCTCAATTTCATATTACAAATCACAGATGGATAACAATATTCTTTAGAGCCTTGCCTCGTGCTTAATTTCTGATGTATAGTATGTGAATTATTTCTATATGTTTCTTTCTACAAATTCTATCCAGACTCAGATAAGACATTTGATAGTATTGGAGATATGAAATAATCATTTCTAAAACTATGAAGACAGTTGCAAAAGTGGAGCCTTACAGTTTGTACAATGATGTCATTAGATTAAGTACACACCCTTTCAAGCATAGTATCGGAAAGGAACAAGAGTTACATGCATTAATTCTATATTTTGAAATATAATGTCATTTATATTCAGTTCAGTTCAGTCTCTCTGTCGTGTCCGACTCTTTGAGACACCAAGAATTGCAGCACGCCAGGCCTCCCTGTCCATCACCAACTCCCGGAGTTCACTCAGACTCACGTCCATCGAGTCAGTGATGCCATGCAGCCATCTCATCCTCTGTCGTCCCCTTCTCCTCCTGCCTCCAATCCCTCCCAGCATCAGAGTCTTTTCCAATGAGTCAACTGTTCGCATGAGGTGGTCAAAGTGCTGGAGTTTCAGCTCTAGCATCATTCCTTCCAAAGAAATCCCAGGACTGATCTCCTTCAGAATGGACTGGTTGGATCTCCTTGCAGTCCAAGGGACTCTCAAGAGTCTTCTCCAACACCACAGTTCAAAAGAATCGATTCTTCGGCACTCAGCCTTCTTCACATTCCAACTCTCACATCCATACATGACCAATGGAAAAACCATAGCCTTGACTAGACAGACTTTTGTTGGCAAAGTAATGTCTCTGCTTTTGAATATGCTGTCTAGGTTGGTCATAACTTTTCTTCCAAGGAGTAAGCGTCTTTTAATTTCATGGCTGCAATGACCATCTGCAGTGATTTTGGTGCCCCCCAAAATAAAGTCTGACACTGTTTCCACTGTTTTCCCATCTATTTCCCATGAAGTGATGGGATCGGATGCCATGATCTTCGTTTTCTGAATGTTGAGCTTTAAGGCAACTTTTTCGCTCTCCTCCTTCACTTCATCAGCTTTTTAGTTCCTCTTCACTTTCTGCCATAAGGGTGGTGTCATCTGCATATCTGAGGTTATTGATATTTCTCCCGGCAGTCTTTATTTACTCCTTTCCTATTGCAGTTTCTAATCAGGCCAGGACTTAAATAAATAAAAATAAGTGCCTGTAAGCATTCACCTATTCCATCCAGATTAGTCTGATAAGAATTTACCATGAGGTGTGGAGCTGGAGTTTCAGCTCCTTTTAGGAACATATTTAAGGTTCCCCATTGTTATAATCCACTTGTAATGTAGGGGAACTGGATTTGATCCCTGGGTCAGAAAGATCCCCTGGAGAAAGGAATGGTTACCCACTCTACTATCCTTGCTTGGAGAATGCCATGGGCAGAGGAGCCTGGAGGGCTATCATCCAGCAGGTCGCAAAGTCCATCGGGTCAATGACTGAGTGACTAACTCTTTCACTTTTCTTTTTCTCTTGTTATAAGACATCAAAAGCCTGGCAGATAACACTAAGGACATCATCTTTTCCTTTTTGTTTTTCCCCCTTTATCTTGTCTTCCTTTCAGATACAACTAGTTGACAAATAATGACAGGATGTTGTCTTAATCAGTTTTGAGTCAAACACTGTCAAGTGGTCATTAATTAGATTATTTCAATATTCATAGCAAATGAATTATTTCTCTGAACAGATGTCATATATCAACAGGAAATGGAATACTATTATTACAGTAAGAAGCAGAATGATAAAAAGTCTAAACTGTAGTCTCTGGAATTAGACTCTCTGAATTTGAATTCTGACTCCATATTTGATCAGATAGGTATCATTGGGTTTGTTAACTTCATGTCCTAGTTTCCTCATCTGTACAAAGGAGACAATAGTGAAACAGAAGGGAAGGGGACAGGGCACAACCTTTAAAAGAATGACAGCCTGAGAACACAACATAAACTGATTAGAACCAAACAGGCCCAAGATGGTAAATGAGTCGACTTCCATTAGGCTCGACTTGAGCTTCAGTATATGCTCACTAACACATCAGCAAGCTAAATAACACACTCATAGGGACTCGTGACAGTCCCAAGTGTGTTAGTCTCTCAGTCATGGCTGGACCGTAGGGGTCCTCTAACCATGGAATTCTTCAGGCAAGAATACGGGAGTGAGTTGCCATATCCTACTCCAGGGGATCTTCCCTACCCAGGAATCCAACCCAGGTCTCCTGCATTATAGGCATATTCTTTACCATCTGAGCTACCAGGGAAGGCCCAAGGCCAACCATCAAAGACCAAAAAGAGAGTGGCAGCCTAATTCCTGGAACACTCTGCCCTATCTCCGAAATTGTTGGACTAGTCTCCCCATTCTGTACCCTATGCAATTACCCAGCCCATGAAAGCTAACCACACCACTTTCTGAGGTTGCACTCACCCTCAGAAATGGCCCACACTCTTGTCTATGGACTGTGTTTCTCCCAAGACCACTTGTGACTTCCAAGATGGCTCACACTCTGTCTGTGGAGTGAGTTTCCCTCTAAATAAATCTGTTACTGAGTCACAGTAATCCAAATCTATGCCCCAACCAGTAATACTGAAGAAGCTGAAGTTGAGGAGTTCTATGAAGAAACACAAGACCTTCTAGAACTAACACCAAAAGATAAAAAAAATGTCCTTTTCATCATAGGGGACTGGAATGCAAAATTAGGGAGTCAAGAGATACCTGGAGTAACAGGCAATTTTGGCCTTGGAGTACAAAATGAAGTAGGGCAAAGGCTAAGAGAGTTTTGCTAAGAGAATGCACTGCTCATACCAAACACCCTCTTCCAACAATACAAAAGATGACTCTACACATGAACGTCACCAGATGGTCAGTACTGAAATCAGACTGATTATATTCTTTGCAGTCAAAGATGGAGAAGCTCTATACAGTCAGCAAAAACAAGACCAGGAAGCTGACTGTGGCTCAGATCATGAACTCCTTATTGCCAAATTTAAATTTAAATTGCCAAATATAAATTGAAGAAAGTAGTGAAAACCACTAGGCCATTTAGATATGACCTAAATAAAATTCCTTATGATTATACAGTGGAAGTAACAAATAGATTCAAGGGATTAGATCTGATAGACAGAGGGCCTGAAGAATTATGGCTGGAGGTTCATAACACTATAGGAGGCAGTGTTATGAACCTATACAGTGTTATGAACCTATACAAAACCATCCACAAGAAAAAGAAATTCAAGAAGGCAAAGTGGTTTTCTGTGGAGGCCTTACAAAGAGCTGAGAAAAGAAGAGAAGTGAAAGGCAAAGGAATAAAAGAAAGATATACCCATCTAAATTGGGTACCAAAGAATAGCAAGGAGAGACAAGAAAGTCTTCCTATGTGATCAGTACAAATAAACAGAGGAAAACAATAGAATGGGAAATGTTAGAGATCTCTTCATGAAAATTAAGAGATAATAACTGAACATTTCATGCAAAGGTGGATACGGAAATGATATGGACCTAATAGAATTAGGAGATATTAAGAAGAGGTGGCAAGAATACACAGAAAGACGATCCAATAAAGGGCTTGGACCTGGACAAGGACAATGGTGTGGGTCACTCACATAGAGCCAGACATCCTGGAGTGTGTAGTCAAGTGGGTTTTAAGAAGCATTGCTATGAACAAAGCTAGTTGAGGTGATGGAATCTAGCTATTTCAAATCCTAAAAGATGATACTGTTAAAGTGCTGCACTCAATATGCCAGCACATTTGGAAAATGGAGCAGTGGCCACAGGGCATGAAAAGTCAGTTTTCATCCCAAAGAAGGTCAGTGCCAAAGAACGTTCAAACTACCACACAACTGCACTCATTTCACATGATAGCAAGGTCAGTTCAGTCAGTTTAGTCACTCAGTCATGTCCAACTCTTTGTGACCTCATGAATCGCATCACGCCAGGCCTCCCTGTCTATCACCATCTCCCGGAGTTCACTCAGACTCAGTGATGCCGTCCAGCCATCTCATCCTCTGTCGTCCCCTTCTCCTCCTGCCCCCAATCCCTCCCAACATCAGAGTCTTTTCCAATGAGTTAACTCTTCGCATGAGGTGGCCAAAGTACTGGAGTTTCACGTTTAGCATCATTCCTTCCAAAGCAAGGTAATGCTCAAAATTCTTCAAGCAAGGCTTTAACAGTACGTGAACTGAGAACTTCCAGCTGCCCAAGCTAGATTTAGAAAAGGTAGGCGAACCAGATATCAAATTGTCAACACCATTGAATCATAGAAAAAGCAATGCAAGTCCTGAAAAACATCTACTTCTGCTTGATTGACTACAATAAAGCATCTGTATGAACACAACAAACTGTGTTCTTAAAATTCTAAAATAGATGGAAATACCAAACCACCTTACCTGCCACCTGAGAAACCTGTATGCAGGTCAAGAAGCAACAGTTAGAACCAGACATGCAACAAAGGACTAGTTTACATTTGGGAAAGGAGTACACCACAGCTGTATATTGTCACCCTGCTTATTTCACACATATGTAGAGTACATCATGTGAAATGGCAGGTTGGATGATTCACAAGCTGGAATCAAGTTGCTGGGAGAAATATCAACAACCTCAGATAAGAAGATGACACACTCTAATGGTATACAGTGAAGAGGAACTAAAGAGCCTCTTGATGAAGGTGAAAGAGGAGAGTGAAAAAGCTTGTTTAAAACTGAACATTCAAAAAACTAAGATTATGGTATCTGGTCCCATCACTTCATGGCAAATAGATGGGGAAACAATGGAAACAGTGACAGACTTTATCTTTTGGGGGGCTCCAAAATCACTGCAGATGGTGACTGCAGCCATGAAATTAAAAGATACTTGCTTCTAAGGAGAAAAGTGATGACAAACCTAGACAGTACATTTAAAAGCTGAGACATCACTTTGCCAACAAAGTTCGATATAGTCAAAGTTATGGTTATTCTTGTCATCATGTATGGATGTGAGAGTTGGACCATAAAGTAGGCTCAGCAGCAAAGAACTGATGCTTTTGAACTGTTGGAAAAGACTCTTAAAGGAATTCAATCCTGAATATTCATTGGAAAGACTGATGCTGAAGCTCCAATACTTTGGCCACCTAATGCAAAGAGCCGATTCATTGGGAAAGACTCTCATGCTGGGAAAGATTGAGGGCAGGAGGAAGACGGGGTTACATAGGATGAGATGATTGGATGGCATCATTGACTCAATAGACATGAGTTTAAGCAAACTCGAGGAGTTAGTGATGGACAGGGATGCCTGGTGTGCTGCAGTACATGGGGTCGCAAAGAATTGGACATCACTGACAGACTGAACAACACAACTTAGTCAAAGCTTGCTCTGCTCACTGCAAGATAAGTCAATAAATCAGAGACGAGGTACTTGGCTCAGGATCAGACAATATTTGTGAGCCTGCTGACAGAGAAAATGGCAGGCTACACTCTCAAAATAACCATCTTGCTGCGGCCTGGATGTCAGACTCTTTTATGGATCAGAGATGGGTGGGATACAAAGTAAACAGGCCATTTAATTCTTGCAAATCTCCTAAAATGACAAGCCTAAAGTAGTGGGATGTGTTAATTTCATGTCTTCCTTACAGTCACTACATGGGCGGTGTGAAATGCAATATATCCTGTCATATCAACAAACAAAGATGTCATATCTATCTGTGATCCCAGACTCCCCAAATGTGAATTTTTGGTCACAAAATGTGCTTGGTGCTATGCCATTTGCCACACAGAGAATCACAGGCATTCACAAGTAGATGGGGGATGGTTATCTCCTTGAAGGAGGCTGTTATATACGTTTATAGTAAAAAAATGGGTTAAAGTCACAGAAGCAGATGCAGTGAAAATTTTAAATCAACTTTTTCAGGATACAAATCCACTTCTTTACTATCACTTTGTCTTTCACTGAATCTTTCTGCAATGAGAAATCAAGAATCTGAGTTTCATTAGGTCCTGAAACTATGTGTGGGATCTCAGCTGGAAAACCATGGGTTTGGGCTGAGTTCAAGCCCTAGCACATGGATTGAAGTCCCAATCTGAGGTGAATGATTTCAGTTGTAACAACCTCATTAAGTTGTGGTAAAGAATAAACAAGATTTTTATGTGAGCTGACTCAGATGGTTCCATTGGTAAAGGGACTAGACCCAGAAGTGTGGACTGATATTGCCTCACTGTCTAGGTAATAACATTCTGAGCCCTCTCCCTGGGCTACGTTTTCTGCAAAGAGCCAGACAATAAATCACTGAGCCTTCACAAGCCATGTAGTTTCCACGGTGAATATTCATCTCTGCTGTTGTAGTATAAAAGCAGCCTTAGATAATGCATAAATTAATGGGTATGGTTGTGTACCATTAAAATTACAGATAAATACAGATCAAGCTGGCCTATAGGCAGTACTTTGCCAAGCCCTGTTCTAGGTACTATCCTTTTGAATTGCAAGGTTTTACCATCCTGGTTGATGGGAGCACAAACTATTTCTAGGCTATTGTGATCCTCAGGGATTTTTCTTGTTAACACTTCAGACAGATTTTTCAAAGGCTTTAGGCTGTCATGTACTGATCCATACTCAGCTAAAGATTGGAAGGGATCTTTTGCAAATCTCCAGAGCTCCCTCTTTGTGTTGCTGTCTCCTGTCCTGTCCTCTGCCTGCAAAGTCTAGCTGCCTTGGCCTCAGTGGAATGCCCATTCCATCTCCCTAACTCTGGGAGTTTGCTGAGCTTCCTCAAGGTTTTAGTTCATTTCTGAGATGCAATCTAGAGATTTCCTCCAGACAGCATTCTGGGCAGCCATAGAGCTCATCTTATTTACCCACCTCTCAGTGCTGTCTTCCATTGCCTAATATTCAACTTCTGAAAACCATTGTTGCATATATTTTGTCTGTTTTTTTCCTTCATTTTAGGTAGGAGGGTAAACCTGGTCCCTATTTGGCTGGAAGTGGAAGTTGTGATAGGTTTTTAGCATTCCACAGACAAGGAAATTAAGACTCAGAAATGTTCAGAAATTTCACTAAGATCATTCAGCTAGTTAGTAGTAGAGACAGAATTCAAAACCAGGGCTTCTAAATTCTGAGTTATACTAATTTCCAGGTGCTCCATTATACTACACTGCTTCCAACAGAAGGGATTAACCACAACCTGTCTTTTAAATACACTGCTCCTGCTGCTAAATTGCTGTAGTCGTGTCTGACTCTCTGTGACACTATGGACTGTAACCTGCCAGGCTTCTCTGTCCATGGGATTCTCCAGGCAAGAGTACTGGTGTGTGTTGCCATCTCCTCCAGCAGGGGATCTTCCTGACCCAGGGATTGAACCTATGTCTCCTGCACTGCACACAGATTACCACTGAGCCACTGAGGAAGCCCATCTTTTAAATATAATATGAAACAGTGAACTGAAGCCTTCACTAACAGAAACCAATAAAACAAAAATGAAGATTATCTTATTATTTTTTGAACAATTTTAGAAGAGTCTGATACTTGTCATATTTTCTAATGGGTAATTATTTTTTCTTATAGTTTAGTATCTCTATTGTCATTCTGCTTGTGGGAAATATCTACGATTATCTCCAAATGGTGGGAAACCTTGCCCGTTTTAATGGTCTAAGACTGATAAGCTTTCTATTGGAAAGTTCCCATCTGGCTCAAGCTTCAGCTTCTGCATTTTCTAAGGATGTGACTTCTTTGCAAATGTATTGGAATTACCTTTTACAAAGGAGTGAAAAATAGTTCCAAACTACATAAACATGATGAAATGAGAGATGTGGGAAAGTGTATGTATAAATTCTCACAGTTCATTTTGGTTACTTTCACTACAAAATTCCATTTAACATTTTTCTGAAAGAGTAATACATTTTTGAATGGTAAAACATATGGCATTTGCATATGCCAAGTGAGAGATATTTAGATAATGAATATTTGTATGTGTAGCACTGTACTACCAGGAGGTTCTCTGTTTAATGAGAAAGAACACTTATCCTTTTACAAATACATGAATGAAAAATATATACTGATGCATGTATATATCTATAAACATAGGTAATCTGTATTTGTTGTAAGCAGTGTATTTTGCAATAAAACATTATGCAAATAATACTATGCCACTTGCAACTCCTCTTTTAAATGTGTGAGAAGCTGATTTCTTACAGCGACAGTAAAGCGAAGCCCAGGATGATGATTCACACTTATTTAAATCTTTTGATTTTAATTATATATGCATATATAATGTTAAATATAGTTTACTTGCTAGTTAATCATTTAAATTATTTTTAATATTAGAGGAAAACAGACTATATTGGGATTTCCTCATTATAGAATGCAATTAACCCATGAAACAAATTAGAATATAGTAAGACAATTATCTCTTCTATTATTTACATGAAAAAGCTTAGTTCAGGAAGATCAAATAACTTCCTTAAAATCTAAAAGGTGAGGAAGAGCTAAGGGTCTAAATCTTAGTCTACATTATTTTTCCACAGCATTGGTTTGAAATATTTTTATCAAATATAACATTTCAAAAATTGATACACCATATTTTGTTGTTTAGTTTCTAAGTTGTGTCTGACTCTTTGAACCCGATAGACGGTAGCCTGCTGGGCTCCTCTGATTATGGGTTTTTCTAGGTAAGAATACTGATGTAGATTGCCATTTCCTTCTCCAAGGGAGGAAGTCCCTGATACACCATGAGAAATCTCAATTTTAAAACAAAGTAAGTACTATTTTATTAGTATATAATTTACTCCTATACATTTAAAATAAGAATATAAAATAAAAATAAACATATTTATGAGATAATTAATGAAGACATTTTAATAGATATTTGAAATCAAATGTTATGAACCACAGTTTCCAGTCTTTAATGATCTATACTCAAATATCTTGTGATTTGCAGTGAAGAAATCCCTTATTTATAAAGACAAGCTATTGTGTATGGAGACAGCTCTGTTTAAGCAGCACACCTCAAAATTTCAAGATGCCCTTCAATTAAACTGATCTAGAGACATGGAATATGATGAGAAAATTTTTGTTTCTGTGTTGATTATTTAGGATATCTGAAAACTTCTTGCACGTTCCTTATATTAAATTTCTCAAACAGAATACTATCAATACTTCCCCATATGTTTTATGATATTATAATGATACTGCATGCCTTTCCTCAGGTCCAAGGAGGTAAGCTTGCACTGGCTTGACACTGGGAATAAATAAACGTATGTCAAATGAATGTGTATTCTGAGCTTATTATGTTATATTTGATATTATTTTCATAGTCCAAATATCCTCATGACACCTTTTTATGCTTTTAAAATCATCTTTTCCTGAATAAATGCAGATGAGAAGAGATCTACATGTTCCTGTCCTTATTTCAATTTTGTTTTGCTCTTGACTTCACTTTTCTTTACTCTCTTGAAATGAACATAATTTTTGGTATTTAACTTTGTGATTTTCATCTCTCTGTTCAGATCCTCATTAGACCTTGTCTTTGCTTTTCCCAATTCCTTCAACTCTTAATATATTTCATACTTTTAAAATGATGAGTGACTTAAGACTTCTTCTCCACCAAAGCACACATTTCTCATCATTCAATGAGAAAAAGACATTAATTTCTCAAACACATAGAATTAAAATTAATTATATCATGTTCCTTGAAGAAATGGTCAAAGGAATGGAAAGGTCAAGTTGAAATTATATTTCTTCAAACTGATGAAGTGTTTTCATTAATAGGGTCCCTGGTTTATACTCTTTATCTTTTATGTTTCTCATTGTTCCATCTTTGATTTTGACAGTTTTCTTAATATTAGTGTACTATCAAATATATAGCAGTTATGGAGAGAAAGAATAGATTTGTTGTACCAGGGGCTTCAAGACTTGCATGACAGTAAGATAGAACTGACATTTATTTAAAATAAGGTTTGCCTGACAATATATAGAAAAGAAATTTGAGGATGGATGATAAGGACAGTAAAAGGCAGTGAAAACATATTTCATAATTATGACAGTAAAATATATATCTAATATTAGTTGTACACCTTTTCAAAACATCTGTTATTCTATTATTAGAAAGACAAAAGCTTTGAAATTTCAGAATTCAAAACTCAAGGACCTGAATACTTGGATGCTATTTCAAGATTATAAAGGAGATTTATTGATGTAAAAATGTTTATAAAAAGCAAGTTAAAACTCCTTTAGATTTATGATGTCAATGTATATTCTATATATTGTAAAGTATAAATTATAATACTAATGAGCGTTCATATTAAAAAATTAAATTCTCATAGTTAGGGTCTTTTACCCTGTACAGTGTTTTCTGTTTCAATTCTAGCAGAGCATAAAAGTCTTAACGTCAAGAACATCACTAAAATATTTTTAAGGAAGTCATTGTTATTAGTGTTGCTCATATACCAGTCTACAATGGGAACACAACTTAAGATTTGTTAAGAAGACAAACTTACTGAATTCTGAATTTCAGATATGTGATGGCAATATCATGAAACCAGTTACATGGAACACACAATTATCTTATTGCTCTAGAATTGCTGAGTATATTCATACTTTCTGGACTATTTAAAAATAGAATATTATTTCCATTATATATATTCAATCTCTATTTCTTCATCTAAAATCACTATCTCTACCACTTTGAGCAACTGCCAATAAATAACAAAAGTTTTAACATCTCAAAACTTAAAAAGTTTATTAAATGTATTATAATAGCAAAGGTAAGCTATATTAGTCAATAACAGATATACATTATTTAGCACAGGATATCATTAAAGATAGAGCTGTAATTGTAATTTTAACATCTTAAATGTACAAGTGGAATCATTGTGTGATTGTTAACATCAGTTGCTACACTACTGATCATCAGCAAGGACAAAATATTTTCTTATTGATAACATTCATCTTATTGCAGAAAAACACTAAACACAATAATATACTATAGTTATTACCAGTTAAAACAATTATTTTTGGACATAATTGCAGCAAAATGAATATATATTTAAATTTAATTGTAAAATCTAGAGAATATGAGGTATTACAAATTTACTATAGACTAAAATATTCTGTAAAATGTTTTAATTTTACTCTTGTCAAAGTTTTGTTCTTCTCTACTTTTAGCCATTTGCCTTCAAAATACTTGATTTTCTTCATTGGATGGTGATTCCAAGGCATGCAGACTCCAAATTTTGCATGATACTACTAGGAACTTGAGTAATCTAAATGAGCACACACTTACCTTCTCTATTATCCTTTTCTTTACGCATGTGATAAATGCAATGCTTTCATTATATATGTGATATGATATATAATATGATGATTACAACAGTGTAATATATTTTAGTATAATATTAAGAACAGAAATTTACATAGAAGGAAATGTGAAAACTTAAAATGTCAATAGAAAATACTTTCAGGACAAATATTAAAGTTGTCAACTTGGTCAAAATGTTAAACAAAAAAGATCCTACCTGATGAATCAAAGGTCACCTCATTGCCCGGGCTTGGACCTACATCAATGGACACCATGGGTAAGAGCTTCCGAAAATCCCACAGCTTTGTAACTCCACAGGCATCACAGGATGCTATCACGTGACCCTTTAAAGTATTAAAAAAGAAGTTACACACACACACACACACACACACACACACGATACTTCTCTAAAAATATATATAGAAACTCAGACCAAAAGAAAAGATTTTCTATTACCATTTTATTAAATTCATAAGAATACATTCCTCTAAACTAAGAAGTATTCATTATACCTTTGTCTTTGACATAAAAGCATTATAAAATGAAAGTTTATACATATAAAATCCTATATCAAATTTTGGAAGATGATTCTCAGGAAATCATTTTGATGATTTTAATTATATTAGAAGATGTAATAAAACAGAACTACACACATGCACATGCATGTCTATATATACACATCTCATATATGACACGTGATTTACATATAAAAACTACCTATACACGTAAAAAAAAAAATTGCACTAAATGCACACTCCCTTCACATGCTTGTAACTAGTTAGTACTGACAATTTCTATCTCAGACTAAAAATAAAAACAGAGGTAGGAAAACAACTAGACAGGAAAGAATAATTTTTATCATAGTGGGTAAATCATTGTAACCATGTAAAATTGATGGCAAGGAAGCTGTGCCTATTGTGGTCTGTTCGGAGAAGGCGATGGCACCCCACTCCAGTACTCTTGCCTGGAAAATCCCATGGATGGAGGAGCCTGGTAGGCTGCAGTCCATGGGGTCGTGAAGAGTCAGACACGACTGAGAGACTTCACTTTCACTTTTTTCCTTTCATGCACTGGAGAAGGAAATGGCAACCTACTCCAGTGTTCTTGCCTGGAGAATCCCAGGGACGGGGGAGCCTGGTGGGCT
>SJYX01006733.1:41118-129524 GCA_006410675.1 Oreotragus oreotragus | reverse complement strand
CAAAGAAATCCCAGGGCTGATCTCCTCCAGAATGGACTGGTTGGATCTCCTTGCAGTCCAAGGGACTCACCCTGGTTTTATTCTTATGACTTGTCATCTGATATGTATTTATATTCTTATAGTCTGCTAAATAATTTTTAAAAGGTTAAAAACATAACTGATAAAAATATAAAATGAACACATGCCAAAGATTTTATTCATCATCATAAACTGCTTAACCATTATCCTAAATGAGGGAACCAATGAGATGGTAAGTCTTGTTCAAATGAGAATTTGAGTTTCAGAGATTTGGATTATCAGCCAGAGGAATACTGAAATGAATTTGCTAATAGTTGCAGAAACACTAAGATCCTATTAAGCAATAAACTATAATGTTAGAGATTATCTCTTTTACTTGAGGGAATTAAATTCCATCTCTATTGGACAAAAATTCATTTGCATTGCTTGCAGACAAGATTTGCATTGCTGTCAGTTTTTTACAAGTGTACCTCTATTGGTACAAAGTTGCAAGATTACCTAGTACTGTGAAGTCAGTCAAAGGTATGCATGCATGCTAAGTTGTTTCAGTCGTGTCCAACTCTTTGAGACCCTATGGACCTGTAGCCTGCCAGGTTCCTCTGTCCGTGGGATTCACCAGGCAAGAATACTGGAGTGGTTTGCCATGCCCTTCTCCAGATCTCAAGCCAGGGATTGAACCCACATCTCTATGTCTCCTGCATCGGCAGGTGGGTTCTTTTCTACTAGCGCCACCTGGAAAGTCCCTTAATCAAAGGTAAACCACAACACTACAATAAAATATCACCCACTAATCTTCTTCTGGGATTTACAAGCCCATTTACAAGCTCTGGACAATTTTTTCTGGATGTCTCCCATCAATAGCATGTATATTTTTAAAAGCAAGGGTTTTGTTTAATTCATTGTTGAATTATCAGCCCCTAGTACTATATATGGTACATAGTTAGCTCTCAAATATTTATTGAATGAGTGAGTAAAAAATGAGATACAGGGATGTGAGTGTAAACAGTTTCCCCAAGAAGTTTGTTACAGGAACCTAGCAATCATAAAGTAGAGGGAGTTGTGTGTATAGAGAAAGACCTTTTTTTTAAAAGCTCATAGTAATACCCTATATGGGAAAAGAAGGTGCAAAATAATGGATATATGTATATCTGTAACTAAATCACTTTGCTATATATCTTATACCAAATATGGAATGTCAGGACCACAGCCACAGTCTTCCTGGGAAGGGACCCTTCCCACTCCAAACCTCAGTTTACCCATCTAGAAATTGGGGGAACAAGGGGAGAGAGTTGGACTAGATCAGTGATTCTCAAACATTTTGGTCTCGGGACCCCTTTAAAATCTTAATGATTACTGAGCATTACTTAGATTTTGTTTACTTTGTCTATCAATATTTACCAGCTTAGAAATTAAAACAAATTTTTGAAAATATTTATTCATTAAAAAAATAATAAGCCCATTACATGCTAACATAAATATTTATATGAAAAATAACTATATTTCTCTAAAAGAAATTTAGTCAAAATATTGGCATTGTTTTAAAAATCTCTTGCAAAGGGACTTCTCTGGTGGTCCGGTGGCTAAAACTCTGCGTTTGCAGTCCAAGGGGCCCAGGTTTGATCCTTACTCAGGAAACTAGATCCCACATGCTGCAACTAAGACCAAGTGCAGCCAAATAAATTTTAAAAATTATATTTAAAAACAAATCTGTTTGCAAATTAATGTCTGGCTTAGTAAAGTTGGATTCTTATTCTTCCTCAGTTCAGTTCAGTTCAGTCACTCAGTCATGTCCGACTCTTTGCAACCNAAATTATATTTAAAAACAAATCTGTTTGCAAATTAATGTCTGGCTTAGTAAAGTTGGATTCTTATTCTTCCTCAGTTCAGTTCAGTTCAGTCACTCAGTCATGTCCGACTCTTTGCAACCCCATGGACTGCAGCATACCAGGCTTCCCTGTCCATCACCAACTGCCAGAGTTTATTCAAACTCATGCCCATCGAGTCAGTGATGCCATCCAACCATCTCATCCTCTATCATCCCCTTCTCCTCCCGCCTTCAGTCTTTCCCAGCATCAGGGTCTTTTCAAATGAGTCAGCTCTTCACATCAGGTGGCCAAAATTCTTCCTTGGTGTGTTGTAATATGTTGTTTTAGTTGAAGTATACATTAAAAACTCCAGTCTCACACAGATATGTAGTTAGAAAAGAGAGGTACATTTTTATAGCCTTTCAAGATAACTATGAATATTCTTTGATACTACACCAAAATTTGACAAGTGGTAGTTTCCTTTAAGGTCAGTAGCAATGTGAAACCTGAAACCATATCAGTGAACTTTTCATAGTCTGTTTGTTACATTAAAATCTATTTAGTTCAATTCAGTCGCTCAGTCGTGTCTTACTCTTTGCAACCCCATAAACCACAGCACGCCACGCCTCCCTGTCCATTACCAATTCCCAGAGTCCACCCAAACCCATATCCATCGAGTCAGTGATGCCATCCAACCATCTCATCCTCTGTCGCCCCCTTCTCCTCCTGCTCTCAATCTTTCCCAGCATCAGGGTCTTTTCCAATGAGTCAGCACTTCGCATGAGGTGGCCAAAGTATTGGAGTTTCAGTTTCAACATCAGTCCTTCCAATGAACACCCAGGACTGATCTCCTTTAGGATGGACTGGTTGGATCTTCTTGCAGTCCAAGGGACTTTCAAGAGTCTTCTCCAACACCACAATTCAAAAGCATCCATTCTTCGGCACACAGCTGTCTTCACAGTCCAACTCTCACATCCATACATGACCACTGGAAAAACCATAGCCTTGACTAGATGGACCTTTGTTGGCAAAGTAATATCTCTGCTTTTTAATATGCTGTCTAGGTTGTTCATAACTTTCCTTCCAAGAAGTAAGCATCTTTTAATTTCATGGCTGCAGTCACCATATGCAGTGATTTTGGAGACCCAAAAAATAAATTCTGACACTGTTTCCACCATTTCCCCATCTATTTCCCATGAAATGACAGGACCAGATGCCATGATCTTAGTTTTCTGAATGTTGAGCTTTACGCCAACTTTTCCACTCTCCTCTTTCACTTTCATCAAAAAGCTCTTTAGTTCTTCACTTTCTGCCATAAGAGTGGTATCATCTGCATATCTGAGGTTATTGATATTTCTCCTGGCAATCTTGATGTTGATACAAATGGCATTATTTCATTCTGTTTTATTTTGTGGCTGAGTAATATTCTGTTGTGTATACATACCACACCTTTATCCATTCATCTGTAGATGGACATTTAGGTTGCTCCATGTCTTGGGTATTGTAAATAGTGCTGCAATGGGCATCGAGGTACATATATCTTTTTGAGTTATAGTTTTCTCCAGATACATGCCCAAGAATCTGTTTACTATTTTTCTCAGGAGACATTTACCTGCTGCTTTGTATGTCTGTCTGGTAGTTTTTTATTTTTTTTACTGAGCACTTGGTATTGTGAAATTTACATTGTTGAATGCTGGATTTAGCTGTCTTCTTTAAAATGTCTTGGAATTTGTTCTGGCAGGCACCCAGGGTTTTTGTGTGTTTGTGAACCAGCTTGATCCTTTCAAGGTTCCTTTTTAAAAGATTTATTATATCCTATCTTGTGTAGCTTCTCTCTATGGCTAGTTTTAGCCCTGGAGAGGTATCCCTTTCTGGAGTTCAAGTTGAATGGGAATTCTCCATAATAGCTGGTCAAAACTCAAACATCTCCTAGCCCTCTGCATACAGCTTTGGGAATTACTTAGTTTACAGTTACCCAGTAGTTCTTTGCATGGGTACATGAAGTTTCATTCTACTCATTTGCAGCTTAGTATTCAGCAACACACTTAAGCATCCTCTAAGCTGAATTCAGAGCTCACTTTCTGTGGTAACTCCTTCCTTGTTATGATAAAACAAGTATAGTAACACTTTGCTAAATATTCACTAAAATCTGAGTAATGAGTTTAGAGCTGTTCACTGTAAAATTTCAGCTTTGTTGTTTGTTTGAAAACTTAATAGATGTTTGAAAAATTGGATTACATACAACAAATATAATACTACCATGTACAGTAAGTTCCCTACATATGAACAAGTTCTGTTCCATGAGCACATTCAAAAATCCAATTTGTAAGTTCAACAAAGTTAGCCTAGGCAACCAACTAACACAATTGGCTATATAGTACTATACTAATAGGGTTAGAATACTTTATATACAGATAATATATTAAAAAACAAAAAAGTTTTAATCTTACACTATAGTACCTTGAAAAGTATAGTAGTACAGTACATACATACAGGGGCATACAGGGGCTGGCATCAAGTGAACAGACAAAAAGAGTTACTGACTGGAGGGAGAAGAGATAGCAGAGCTGAAGGATCATCAGCAATAGGAGGCGATGGAGGGCAAGCTGCAATTTCACTCATACATAATGTTGATGGCACAGGTTCTGGTTCTTTGCTGGATTCAGTTCTATCTGCCCTCTTGAAAAAATGATCCAGTGATGTCTGGGTAGGAGCTCTTTTTACTCATCACATATGACACTGTAGCACCTGACTGCATTCTGAACAGCTGTTGCAGGCTTCATGTACTGTTCTACGTTTGGGTCAAAAATTCACCTCAGAAACTAACAGTGCCTCCTCAAAGAAAATCCCCCCACCATTTCCGTGTCATAATTCTCTTCAGTTCTTCACTTAGTTCTTTTACCTCTTTCCTGTCTTCGTCCTTTCTCTGGGCCTCCAATTCTATCAGATTTCCTTCTTGTGTTGCACAAGAGCTTAATGAAATCATCCCCTTACAGATCTAGTTCCAGCTTCTCACTGAGGGTCACTGAGTTGCTGAAGATCTCTTTGGACTCTTCATCCACCTTCTCAAATCCATGAAAAAAAAACAAACTGTGGGCAAAGGTTCTTCCAGACCCCATTCATGGTGACAGCAACAACTTCATGCCAAGCCAAGTCAGTTTTTTTTTTCTTTAATGGCCTTGTAGATGTTATAGTCCTTTCAAAACTAACATAAGGTTGTTCCTGATTCATCATTCACCTTTATATCTGATGAAAAATGTGATGGAAAGTCACTCTAACTCCCTTGTCAATGGGTTGGATGAGCGACGTAGTATTTGGTGGCAGGTGCACTGCTTTGACGTTGGGATGAGAGCCATCCGTGAATGGGGTGACCCGGAGTATTGTCAAGCAGCAAAAGACTAGTGAATGGGATGTACCTTCCAAGCAAGATTTCTCTAGCTCTGGGATAAAGTGGTGGAAAAATCAGTTCTGAAAAATGGTTTGTGAAACCTAGGCTTTGGAGTTACTGTTTCACACAACAAGGAGAGCCTTTGGCCATGTTTTTAAGGGCTTTTGGGTTCTCTGAATGATAAACGAGGAGAAGCTTCAGCTTCAAATCACTGGAAACACTGCCACCAAACAACGAAGTTAGCCTGTCCTTTGCTGCTTTATAGCCTGGCATCAACTTTTCCTCCTTACTGATGTAACTTTGATCTGGAATCCTCTTCCAGTACAGTCCTGTTTCATCCACATTAAAAACCTCCTCAGGTAAATAAGTGACTTCACCAGTAATTTCTTGAAGCATTTCAGTAAATTCCCAGGCAGCTACCATATCTGCACTTGCTGCCTCACCACGTACGTTTACATCGTAAAGACTGGTTCTAGCCTTGGACCGATGAAACCTGCCACATATAGTATTAAAAGATGTGCCCTCTGATTCTTTGCTGTGTTTCTTCTTCAAGTCTTCATAAAAGCTTTTAGCTTTCTCTTGAATCAACATTAAGCTAAGCAGAACTTGACAGTGTTGTTGATCCTGCATCCATACACCAAAAAGTTTCTCTATCACTTTTCTACATTTCTTTGATATTGTTGTTGGCATCATTAGCACAGCAGACTTCACGTGTTCCATGATCTTGTTCTTTCAGTTCAGTTCAGTTCAGTCACTCAGGCATGTCTGACTCTGTGACCCCATGAATTGCAGCACACCAGGCCTCCCTGTCCATCACCAACTCCCAGAGTTCACCCAAACTCATGTCCATCAAGTCAGTGATGCCATCCAGCCATCTCATCCTCTGTCATCTCCTTCTCCTCCTGCCTCCCAATCCCTCCCAGCATCAGAGTCTTTTCCAGTGAGTCAACTCTTCGCATCAGGTGGCCGAAGTATTGGAGTTTCAGCTTTAGCATCAGTCCCTCCAAAGAACACTCAGGACTGATCTTTAGAATGGACTGGTTGGATCTCCTTGCAGTCCAAGGGACTCTCGAGTCTTCTCCAACATCACAGTTCAAAAGCATCAATTCTTCAGCACTCCGCTTTCTTCACAGTCCAACTCTTACATCCATACATGACCATTGGAAAAACCATAGCCTTGACTAGACAGACCTTTGTTGGCAAAGTAATATCTCTGCTTTTCAATATACTATCTAGGTTGGTCATAACTTTCCTTCCAAGAAGTAAGCATCTTTTAATTTCATGGCTGCAATCACCATCTGCAGTGATTTTGGAGACCCAAAAAATAAAGTCTGACACTGTTTCCACCATTTCCCCATCTATTTCACATGAAGTGATGGGACCAGATGCCATGATCTTCGTTTTCTGAATGTTGAGCTTTACGCCAACTTTTTCACTCTCCTCTGTCACTTTCATCAAGAGGCTTTTTAGTTCCTCTTCACTTTCTGCCATAAGGGTGGTGTCATCTGCATATCTGAGGTTATTGATATTTCTCCTGGCAATCTTGATTCCAGCTTGTGCTTCTTCCAGTCCAGCGTTTCTCGTGATGTACTCTGCATATAAGTTAAATAAGCAGGGTGACAATATTCAGCCTTGACGTACTCCTTTTCCTATTTGGAACCAGTCTGTTGTTCCATGTCCAGTTCTAACTGTTGCTTCCTGATCTGCATATAGGTTTCTCAAGAGGCAGGTTAGGTGGTCTGGTATTCCCATCTCTTTCAGAACTTTCCAGTTTATTGTGATCCACAGTCAAAGGTTTTGGCATAGTCAATAAAGCAGAAATAGATGTTTCTCTGGAACTTTCTTGCTTTTTTGATGATCCAGCAGATGTTGACAATTTGATCTAGATGTTTCTCTGGAACTCTCTTGCTTTTTTGATGATCCAGCAGATGTTGACAATTTGATCTCTGGTTCCTCTGCCTTTTCTAATACCAGCTTGAACATCAGGGAGTTCACGGTTCACGAATTGCTGAAGCCTGGCTTGTAGAATTTTGAGCATTACTTTACTAGCGTGTGAGATGAGTGCAATTGTGCGGTAGTTTGAGCATTCTTTGGCATTGCCTTTCTTTGGGATTGGAATGAAAACTGACCTTTTCTAGTCCTGTGGCCACTGCTGAGTTTTCCAAATTTGCTGACATATTGAGTGCTGCACTTTCACAGCATCATCTTTTGGGGTTTGAAACAGCTCAACTGGAATTCCATCACCTCTACTAGCTTTGTTCATAGTGATGCCTTCTAAGGCCCACTTGACTTCACATTCCAGGATGTCTGTCTCTAGATGAGTGATCATACCATCGTGATTAACATCTTTTTTTGTACCATTCTTCTGTGTTCTTTAGAATAGTGCAATTCATGTTATAAGAACAAGTGACGTCTACCATCTTTTCATCTCACCCCACTCTCAATTATTTTCACTTTTGTTTCCATTGTTATTGTTTGCTGCTTCTTAGCAGTACCAGCTACATCACTGCTGCTTTTACACTTGCTTCTGGGCTTGAAATAAAGGTTCTGTACTGCTGTACTCTATACAGTACTATACAGTACACAGAAACACAACCACTGGTAGAGGATGCATGCATGTGACAATGTATGCCAGACATGTGAACTTACCTGATTGGACATGCAAACACATGTTCACATCTTTGAAAGTTCAAAACTTGAAGTTTCGTATGTAGGGAACTTACTTTATATAGGTATTTGGGAGGATTATACATAACTGTTGAAGTGGGTCCTAAGTCAGAAGTGGCTGGAAGATGCTGGCCATCCCTGTAGCTAGGACAATAGGCTCAAAGAGCTTCTAGATTAAAGTGGCCCTTTGCCCCATTTTTCCAAACACTATCCTTCAGATTCTCAGAAGTTCCATTACATGTATGCCTGTGAAGCCTGAGTCTTGCAGGCTATATTGAATATCAGCCTGCTGATTACTTCTGAAGCACAAAGCACTCATTTCTGGCATGGCTCACTTTCTGTGTATGACTATTTACATATAGGTCTTTCTCATGTGCAAACTAAAGGTTGCAAACTAGTGAGCTAAAGCCCCAGCCCATAGGTGTTTTATTTAGCCTAATGCTTTGAAAAGTTAGTTGTTCACTTTAACAACTGGGAGATTTCACATAAAACAAGTGGTCTGGCAACACTGGTTGTGCCTTCCTACAAAGCAACAGTTGACTGCAGTATAAAGGCAATTTTCCAGGGCCCGGAGGGCCTGCTTCCCTCATTTATCACTCAGATGCAACTTCTAGTCCTCTGCTGTCTAACATAGTAACCACACAGGACTATTGAATATAAATTAATTCAAAGTTAATTAAATAAAATTTAAAACTCAGAACCTCAGTCACATTAGCCACACTAGCATATTGGACAATACAGAAGAGAACTTTGTCGTCACTGCACACTGCTTTATTGAACAGTGCTGACCTAGCCTGTCTCCCCAATTGGAACAGGGAACATTTTTGCCTATCCCTTAGGCAACATATCTTATTAGTGATAACTGTGGAGCCTCATCACAATTTACTGTTTTTATGGGGAAATGTGCCAAGTTCTAACTCTAGACATAGGCTTATGGATGGTTCACAGGACTACAAGTTGGCCTCTATTCCACATGCTTGGAACTTACTACAATGGTTTTGTTTTTAATAATTCCAAGCTTTAAGTCACTGACATCTAATTCAGACTCCGTTTTAAGTTTTACCAACTGTTCCAGTAATACCCTTAACAAAAGGATCCAGGTTAAGAGTCACATGTTGCACGTGTTGTCTCTCTAGTCTCCTGTGTGAAATGGTTCAGCATTCTTGATTATCACACCCTTGACACAAGGATTATTTTGTACAATGTACTATTTTATAGAATGTTCCTCAATTTATCTGGTTGGATTTGTCTTACCTATATATTACAGTTATCTGTGATGCTGTGTTCTTCTCATTGCTGCCTGTAGGTCCATTTATCTGTCCCATTATTGGTGATGTCAGCTTTCATCTGTCTGCTAGACTTCTCCAGTGTACTTTCTCCTTTAATAAAATAATATATATCCCCTTCTTACCAAGCTTTCAGTTGATTCACTTATTTATATAATTAGTATGATTCATGGATTTCTGCTTTATTCAGTGAGTTATAATCCAGTACTTTCATGTTTTTGATGCTCAAGTTGTCCCAGATTTGGCTAGGGTTTTTATGTACTCTTGACATGTCCCTATCATTCTTTGAGCACTTCCTTCTCTCTGAATCAAATGTTCAGGTTTATCTTATACCTTCCCCACCCCAAGCTTGGAATCACCCATTTCTCCAAGAAGCCCTGGATCCTTTGACTGGATAATAAAGCCCTCTTTGTGGGCCAAGGTGAAGAATGTATATATTCCCTACATATACACATTGCCATCTGTATTTACTTACATCGAAATTTGTGTTTATTTAGTTCATACCAATAAGAACACTGCAGGCTCCATTCTGGTTTTATCCTCGTCTATATTCATATCCCCATTCTCTGCTAGATCTCATTATCTTCAATATATCTACTTACTGGATCAATTCCACCTGTATCTATGTACCCAATCGCCCATTGCCAGCACTGCCTGGCCAGATCCTCTTTCCTCACCCTGTTTAGACTCCAGTACCCCTCTCCACTCTCCCCTAAAAACAGTATTTTTAAAGAAAAGCAATCTTGTTGGACGCTGAGACCAAAAACTGTTTTCTGTTATTTTTCTGGCTGTGCTGCATGGCTTGCAGGATCTTAGTTCCCCGATCAGACACTGAACCTGTGCTCAACTGCAGGGGAAACTCAGAGCCCTAACCACCAGACTGCCAAGGGAATTCCCAAGACACTTTTGAGATAAAAGAAACTTTGATATGAACTGAGTATTTAATGATATTAAGCAATTAGTATTACAAATGCCATCAAAGTAAAAATTTTAAAACTCCTTATTATTGCTAGGCAATGAGTACATGGGGGTTGATTATTATTCTATTCTCATGCTTAAAATTTTTAAATTAAAAAAAAAAGAAGGCAAGACTGCTGATCACTGGACTTTATTAAGATGAAATCACTGATAATTACACAGAAATTACTTGCCTAAGCCAAAATCCTTGAGATTCACATGAACTTAGTTACACAAATAAACATCATGTTCAAAACCATGAGGAAATATCCCAATGCCCAGGTGATGAAGGCTGAGGTGAACAAATCTGCACACTTATTTCAAGCTGTTAAACAGTTTGTGGGCCACCTAGATGGGGGAAGAAAAGAATGTCATCAACTGGCATGTTTAATGTCATGAATTACAATGCTTTTCATAACCTGGAGCAGCACTGCCTCTTCCCTTACCACTCACTTTCTCACTCTTCTTGAGCCCTAGTGAACTCCCCTCAATTACCGGAATACTATCTTCTTAACTGGGAATCTCTTCCACACTTTTTCATCTTTTAATTTTCCTTTAAAACCTAACATTACATATTTAGGTTTTAACAAGCTCCTATCCTTCCTGTCTTCCCCAAAGAAACTTATGACTCCCAATCACAGTGCTTACTAATTCAACAAATATTTATAAAACATCTACCATATGCCAGATACCGTTCTAGATGCTGAGTCACTACGGTAAACAAGACAAATCTGTGTCCTATAGAACTTAAGAGAACAATGAGAAATATACGTATAACTTCTGGTAGTGATAAATGCTATGAGGAAAATAAAATGGTGGGGGGAAGGAACAGCAACTTTAAATAGAAGGTTCAGTAAAGGGCATCCTAAGGTTATACCCAGGAGATTTACCAGTTTACTAACCATTCTACTTCTGTCTCCTGTGCTGGCTTATAACTCAGTAAAAGGGACCACGCCTGTCTCATTCCCAGATCTTAACCCAGTTTTAACTCAAAGTATTTAAATAACATTCACCATTTTAATAATTTTAAGCAATTCATTTGTGTAGCCTTAAGTAACTGTGGTGTTGGAGAAGACTCTTGAGAGTCCCTTGGACTGCAAGGAGATCCAACCAGTCCATCCTAAAAAAGATCAGTCCTGGGTGTTCATTGGAAGGACTGATGCTGAAGCTGAAACTCCCAATACTTTGGCCACCTCATGCAAAGAGTTGACTCACTGGAAAAGACCCTGATGCTGGGAGGGATTGGGGGCAGGAAGAGAAGGGGATGACAGAGGATTAGATGGCTGGATGGCATCACCGACTCGATGGACATGAGTTTGAGTGAACTCTGGGAGTCGGTGATGGACAGGGAGGCCTGGCGTGCTGCGATTCATGGGGTTGCAGAGTCGGACACAACTGAGCAACTGAACTGAATTAACTCACATTGTTCTACAACCATCAACCCCCAGAACTTTTTCATTTTCCCAAACTAAAACTCTATAGCCATTAAATAAAGGCAACTGCCATTCAGTTTTCTATCTCAATGACGGACTACTCTAGATTCTTCATGTAAGTGGAGTATTTGTTCTTAATAATAGTCCATTTATGTACATCCACATTTTGTTTATCCACCCCACCAACAGACATGTTTTCTGAGTACTTATTTCTTTTTATTGCCAAATAATATTCCTTTATATGGATACATCAAGTTTTACTTATCAGCTGATAGGCATTTATATTGTTTCCAACTGTGCCTGTTATGAATAATGCTTCTATGAATATTTGTGTACAAATTTGTGTAGAGATGTTTTCATTTGTCTTGGGTGTAACCTAGGAGTAGAACTGCTGGGTCATAAAAGTTTAACCTTTTGAAGAACTGCCAGACCTTTCAATAAGGCTATACCAATATACATTCCCATAGGCAGTGTATATGAGGTTTCTAGTTTCTCCACATCACCAACACATTTCTTAAGATACAGAAAGCAGTATATAAGTATTTTATATATAAATTTTCCCTCTTTCCACTAAAATCATGTTGAAAAAAAGCTGTATGAATAATTATAAACTAGAGGATGGATAAAATATGAATATAAATCAATGGAAAGAAATATAATGCTCCTTCATTTTATATGTAAATGTGTTATTATGATTTCATTTTCTTTAAAAATATTATTTTATATAAGAAAACATGTTTATCTCTAGACAGCGTGACTTCATTGGATTTTTGTTCTTATATATAAAAAAAAAATTCCAGGGAATTTCTTGGCAGTGGGTCCAGTGGTTGGTTGGAATTCCATGCAGCACACACGGGATCAATCCTTGATCAGGAAACCCTACAAAATGCACAGCATGGCACGGCCAAACAAAATTTTCTTTACCTGTTAGAATGTGTTTATAGGAGCTGTGTACGAACATGTGTGCATGTGCATGTGCGTGTGTGTGTTTGCACTGTATATTATAGAATTAAAATATCTAAATTGGGATTGCTGAAGCATATGATTGTGGAGGTCATTAACTATTTTGTGGGGAGTTATTTATCAACCCCCTTCACCCATTTCTCCCCATATTTTTTTATTATAGCCATCCTGAGGTGTGAAGGGATTTTGATTTGCATTTCCCTGAGAGCTAATGGTGTTAGGCATCTTTTCATATGCTTACTAGCCACCCAATCAGTTTTAACATAAACAATCATTTCAAACTTTGCCTACCCACCCTGTACTTTATTAAAATACCTTACTGTTACATATGTAAGGGAGTCAAAAACAAGTTTAAAAAAAAAAAAACACTTTTGTACCAACTATTATGTACAAGACACACTGGAGGATATATATTGAAGAATAGCCTTTTGTACTTAAAATACAGAATCCAGTTTCCCTACTGCTTAGCAGTTTTATTTTTAAAATTACTTTTATTCATTTTTTGACCTGCTGCGTGGCATGTGGGATCTTAGTTCCCTGACCAGGGATTGAACCTGCATCCCCTGCATTGGAAGCACAGATTCTTAACCACTTGACTGCCAAGGAAGTCCCCTGCTTAGCAGTTTAAACTGGAACATCACATCTCTTTCCTGAGCCTCAGTTTTTTATCTGTAAAATAGCTATCTTCAGTGAATCAGAGGATTGTGTAAGATTATATATGTAAAATGCTCAGCACTGTCCTGCCCCTAGGATGGAAAGAAAGGTGTTCATCACCAAGTCTTCCCTGGCCACTATAAGCCTTGCCCTTCTGGACTTTAGGTGGACTTACACAGTGGTCTCTTGCATGCAAGAAGTCAAAGAGCTCCTCTGTGCAGTCCTCCTCTGTCTGTGACCTGGAGGATACACGCTCATCACAGAGCTCGAGCCGCTCTCGAGCCTTTACACATTTCTCCAGCTGCTCGCATTGCTCTCTCACTGTTGTTAGGGGATCCTGAGAGAGAAACACATACCCACACACACAAAAAAAACAAAATGGGGATTTTAGGAGACCCACAAACCACATGTTTTAATACAACCACCAAACCAAGGTGCTATCTCTGAATTACCGTGCAGAAGGCCACCTGGCAGAGCCACACTGCCGCCAGAAAGAGCAGAATGGGGTCTCCCATTTAATTCTGATGCTAAGTAGAAGGGGAAAGTTTCACATTCCTGCCTTCCATGGTTGCCAGTATGCACTGAAAGCCTCAGTCCTATCTGAAAAACAAGGTGATAAAGGAAACCTGGCCAAACTTGAAGGACATCTAAAGGAGGCCTGCCTTGTTTATTATCACATCATTTTGGGATATATATCTGTGAATTTTAATTCCCCTCAATGGACAAATGGCCTATGCACCCCAGCTGACCAGCTACAAAGGCAATGTTAACATGGAGAAGGATCATTTAAGATTCCTTCTAGAATTCCTTATTAGACCACAAAGAGCACATGGTTGAGTACCAGGCCTTCAAGATGGTACTCTGCTATCTGATACCATGACTGTAGAAGCCCCAAACCCAGAAAAGTGTCAGCCTCCCAGGCCCACATGCCAGAAACACTGAACAGGAGTATTAAAGGATTTTTCCACTCTCATTCTCTCCAAGGTGTTGAGTATCCTTCAAATGCCCTTAGAGTTTCATGAAACTCAAAACTTTCTTTTACTGAGATGGTTCCAAACCTGAGACAGCTCTTACCACTAATTCCTCCTCCTCCTCTTCCTCCTACAAAATGAAAACAAAATTAATGTCAGCAGCAATTTTATGACATATATATTCGCAATCATAGTGATGGTGTAATTACTGAGGATAGACCATATTAATCATGTTTTTAAATTTTCTATATCTTATGGTGTTTTGACACTTTAGGAGCCTTGCTAATCCTGAAGATAGCCCCTCCCAGGGCTGCCTAATTTCTAGAGTTGGCAAACAACTTGCCAGGGGGCACACATTTCAAAGAAACCAATCCAAAACCCTTCTTACCATCTACCTTTATCTAACTTTCCTACACTAAACCAATTACTGCCCCTGTACTAATCACATCAGGACTAGTTCAGTTTAGTTGCTCAGTGTGTCCAACTCTTTGCAACCCCATGAATCGCAGCCTGCCAGGCCTCCCTGTCCATCACTAACTCCCGGAGTTCACTCAGACTCACATCCATCAAGTCAGTGATGCCATCCAGCCATCTTATCCTCTGTCATCCCCTTCTCCTCCTGCCCCCAATCCCTCCCAGCATCAGAGTCTTTTCCAATGAGTCAACTCTTAGCATGAGGTGGCCAAAGTACTGGAGTTTCAGCTTTAGCATCATTCCTTCCAAAGAAATCCCAGGGCTGATCTCCTTCAGAATGGACCGGTTGGATCTCCTTGCAGTCCAAAGGACTCTCAAGAGTCTTCTCCAACACCACAGTTCAAAAGCATCAATTCTTTGGCGCTCAGCCTTCTTCACAGTCCAACTCTCATATCCATACATGACCACTGGAAAAACCATAGCCTTGACTAGACGGACCTTAGTCAGCAAAGTAATATCTCTGCTTTTGAACATGCAGTCTAGGTTGGTCATAACTTTTCTTCCAAGGAGTAAGTGTCTTTTAATTTCATGGCTGCAGTCACCATCTCCAGTGATTTTGGAGCCCCCCAAAATAAAGTCTGACACTGTTTCCCCATTTATTTCCCATGAAGTGATGGGACCGGATGCCATGATCTTCGTTTTCTGAATGTTGAGCTTTAAGCCAACTTTTTCACTCTCCTCTTTCACTTTCATCAAGATGCTTTTTAGTTCCCCTTCACTTTCTGCCATAAGGGTGGTGTCATCTGCATATCTGAGGTTATTGATATTTCTCCCGGCAATCTTGATTCCAGCTTGTGTTTACATCATGAAAAACGCTGGACTAGAAGAAACACATCAGGGCTAAGTACCAAACAAAAAGGGACCAGCCCAAAGTCAACAGCCTATTAAGAAATTATCCAGTCTTAAACTTGCCAGTATGTCAAGGCTGGATATTGTCACCCTGCTTATTTAACTTATATACCATGCAAAATGCCAAGCTGGATGAAGCACAAGCTGGAATCAAGACTACCAGGAGAAATATCAATAACCTCAGATATGCAGATGACATCAGCCTTATGGCAGAAAGTGAAGAGGAACTAAAAAGCCTCTTGATGAAGGTGAAAGAGGAAAGAGAAAGCTGGCTTAAAACTCAACATTCAAAAACGGAAGATCATAGCATCCAGCCCCATCACTTCATGGCAAATAGATGGGGAAACAATGGAACCAGTGACAGATTTTATTTTCCTGGGCTCCAAAATCACTGAAGATGGTGACTGCAGCCATGAAATTAAAAGACGCTTGCTCTTTGGAAGAAAAGCTATGACAAACCCATACAGCGCATTAAAAAGCAGAGACCTTACTTTGCTGACTAAGGTCCATATAATCAAAGCTATAGTTTTTCCAATAGTCATGTATGGATGTGAGAGTCAGACCATAAAGAAGGCTGAGAGCCAAAGAACTGTTGCTTTTGAACTGTGGTATTGGAGAAACTCTTTAGAGTCCCTTGGACTGCAAGGAGATCAAACCAGTCAATCCTAAAGGAAATCAAGCCTGAATATTCACTGNAATAGTCATGTATGGATGTGAGAGTCAGACCATAAAGAAGGCTGAGAGCCAAAGAACTGTTGCTTTTGAACTGTGGTATTGGAGAAACTCTTTAGAGTCCCTTGGACTGCAAGGAGATCAAACCAGTCAATCCTAAAGGAAATCAAGCCTGAATATTCACTGGAAGGTCTATTGCTGAAGCTGATGTTCCAATACTTTGGGCATTAATGGGAAGAAGCAACCCACTGGAAAAGACCCTGATACTGGGAAAGATTGAAGGCAGGAGAAGGGGACAACAGAGGACAAGATGGCATCACCAACTCAATGGACATGAGTTTTAGGAAGCTCAGGAAGACGGTAAAGAACGAGGAAGCCTGGCATGCTGCAGTCCATGGGGTTGCAAAGAGTCGGACACAACTGAGTGAGTAAACAACAACAAAACTTGCCAGAGCATGCCTATCCTGCCTCACCTAGTCCTTCTTCTGCTCCTGACTGGTCCTGGCACCTCCCCATGTGGCCCTGGGTGGTATGGCCTGCCCTCTTCTCTTGGGAACTACAGTCAGTCAGTTCAGTCGCTATATATATAACTATATATAGTCAAGAACTATAGTAATAAACTTCATTCAAAAACAGTTGTCTTATCTTGATTATGCTTTGAAGCAGGGTAATAGATATCATACTAGACAGGGTCACTGATATAAACAACTTTACAGGTTATACAATTTAAATAATTTTAAAATAAATTATAAAGTAGTTTAAATTTTAAAAAAAGTTGTCTCCATGCTTGTAACCTTACCCTACCTGATTAAAACAAGTCCTGAGTATGTTTAAACAAGGACACAAAATCTCATGTTCATTAGCAACAAACGTAAGTGTGTACAACATTCAAAGTTTATGCACTTTATATCTGTAATGATTTGATTAATTACAATAGACCCTTAAGGGGCTCCCAGTTTAGTAATAACAAGCACTATCAAACATTTTCTGATATAGATTCAAGCTGTCACAGTAGAATTGCCATATCAATTTTAATGTATAGATTTTGCAAATACTATGCTATACGTAATACCTAACCATATCTATAATATCTGTCATATATTTATGCTCATTAAATGCTTTAATTATGGGGGGGGGGAGATTCAGGGACTTCCCTGGTGGTCCAGTGGTTAATACACCTTGCAATGGACGGGATCCAGGTTCAACCCCTGATTGAGGAAATAAGATCCCACATGGCTCAAGGTCAACTAAATCCAACCTGCTGCAACTACTGCACCTGCGTGCTCTGGAACCCACATGCAATGAATATCCCATCGTGCAGCAACTAAGACCCAGTGCAACCAAATTAATCAGTCATTCAAGTTGTCAGCTGTCCTATGGAATGTTCTGAGTTTGAATTGGGTATATGAAAATCAGTTCAGTTCAGTTGCTCAGTCATGTCCGACTCTCTGCGACCCCATGAATCGCAGCACGCCAGGCCTCCCTGTCCATCACCAACTCCCGGAGTTCACTCAGACTCACGTCCATCGAGTCAGTGATGCCATCCAGCCATCTCATTCTCTGTTGTCCCCTTCTCCTCCTGCCCTCAATCCCTCCCAGCATCAGAGTCTTTTCCAATGAGTCAACTCTTCACATGAGGTGGCCAAAATAGCCAAACCTAAATTCTCCTTTAGCCAGAACTTAAAGATAATTTCAGTCACTGCTTTTTGGCTTGCTGAACTTTCAGGACTCTTAAGTACACTATCAATATAAGTGTACCAAAGCTCTACACAACTCCACTCACAAGCTTAAAAAACATCAGGCCCTACCTATTACTTCAACCTCAGTTTCTTTTCTTCCAAGGGGTGTGGGGAAAAAAAATCTCTTTGGGAGGAAGGGCACAGTACAGCCTGATCAGTAACTCAACCAGTCAGAAGTAAAGCATCTGCCCGCCGGTGCATGTACATGTCCACGTTTGCAGGAAGGGAAAGAAAAGGTATATACAGAGGAAAAAAAAATTAGTTCAACAATCCCTCACTTTGTTTTCAAAACTCCATACAATCTGCCCCATTGTATGATTCTCAGGGAAGGGACCAAAGCTTATGAAAACTGGAGTGAGGGACAGGGCAGGTTCCACTGTAACCCAGGCTGCTGCTGCTGCTTCAGTCGTCTCCGACTCTGCGACCCCATAGACAGCAGCCCACCAGGCTCCCCCGTCCCTGGGTTCTCCAGGCAAGAACACTGGAATGGGTTTCCATTTCCTTCTCCAGTGCATGACAGTGAAAAGTGAAAGGGAAGTCGCTCAGTCGTGTCCGACTCGTCGCGACTCCATGGACTGCAGCCCACCAGGCCCTCCATCCATGGGATTTTCCAGGCAAGAGTACTGGAGTGGGGTGCCATCGCCTTCTCCAGGCTACTTATTCTCAAATTAACAAAGGTGTCTTCTAAATGTGAAGTTATTACTTAGAATGCACAATTCTAGTTTTCCATTAAACAAGATTTCTTAACCTTGCTCTTAAAAAAAATTCATCCTGAAAACAGTTATTCAAAAAAACTGAAATCCCATTCTGCCTGAGTTAGAAACTAGAAATTAGTATCCTAGAAGCAAGACCTTTATATCCTTTCCCTATTAGCAGTGTTACTACACTGATTATTTTATTGATCATTTTGATAATTTTGTGTCAAAAGTATCATGGCATATTTTGAGAAAACAAATCCAAATACAAGTCTGAATATGGACTACTTCAGGTAAACTTCATATCAATGATAAAAACCAAGGTCATACTAAATAAAAAGATTCAATCTCCAAGATGTATAGGTTCTTCATAACAAACCTCAGTTTTCTTAATTTTAAAACTGACTACTTGTTTACTTTCTGTTTTCTCATCTACTGCTGTGATGAGCCCTACTGAACTTTCTGGTATACTTCCAGGTGAATATCCTGAGACTGGCTCCATTTCTTTCTTGTCCTTTTTCTAAAAATAAGACTAGAAAAGATTATAGGATAAACTAGTTCCCAATTATTCTTAACCCATAAGCCCAGAACAACTGCAGGGAAGTGACCAGAGAATGAAAGATAGGAAATGTGATGGGAAACAAAACTAGCTGGCTTCTGTAAAACCATGTAATAGTGTGGCTAAGCCTTGTCTGGAACCATGCTGTCTGCGTTCACTTCTTGTCTCCATGATTTATTAGCTGTGTGTCCTCAGATTAGATATTTAACCTCTCTATGCTTGTTTCCTCATCTGTAAAATGGCAATACTATGACTACCTAGTACCTCACAGGACTACTGTGTGGCTTAAATGAATTAGTACATATAAAGCACTTGGAATGGAAAGCAGCCAATAAATGATTATTATTATATTGGCATTCTCACTCTGGGAAAGAGCTCCCCTTCTCATCACAGAATTATACCGCACATCCCCACACTGTCCCCAAAGACACTTTTCCCTTCCCTCCACTCAAGGAAAACTAAATCACGTTTTCACAGAAACTAGCCTAAGGCCTGATGCCCGGAATCTCCACAGAAGATATACCAGGATCCCTGAGCCTAGCTGAGGCAGCTTGCTCCCCAAATTAGTCAAACTAGAGGCTCTGAACAGCTGATTGACTAAAAACATAAGCAGGCCTCATTTTTACAAAAATTTAGTCCGCAAAGCATTTTCCCTCTCGTTAACCCTGAATCACATTCACAGAGTGGGAAAGCCGGAGCCTAGAGAAAGCCTAGTCACCTACTTGCCCAAGGTCACCCGACGAACTCTGGGGAAAGGTACGGGGAAACCAGCTCTCCCGACCCTGCAAACTCTAGTAGTAAAGGGGGGCCCAGAGGGTCCCGTGCTTTGGCGGGTCAGGTCCTGAGCCTCAGGCCTGTGAAAGGAGGTCGAGTCGCCCGAGACTCTTACCTCCTTGGGATCTCCGGACCCGGTCAGCATCCTTTGCTCGTCCTCTAGCCCCATGTCCGGCTGCGGCTCTGGACTCAACACAAGCAGCAACAGCGGCACCTATTCCACTTCAGGATCAAAAAGGACTTGTAAGGGTCACTCAGCGGATATCCGGCGATCTGGCCGGAAGTGCGGCAGACTAGTCGTAGTGGCGAACACACACTCCGATTGGCATGTACTACCGTCCAGAGGCAGGGGACAGGGATAGCTGGTATTTACACCAGAGAAGGATTTGTTAAGAAATATCCCCTTAGCCACACCAGGCCCAAATATGTTGACCTGGGGAGTTATTTGAATTATTGCTTTCTAAGAAACTTGGGAAGTATGCAAAAATACTTGATATTCTTTTAGCGCAGTTCCCAGTCTTCCCCACATCGTCGATGGAACCGTCCTAACTGCTGACCTTTTCAAGATGGCGGCCCGAGACTGCTACTCGCGGACTCGCGCACCTCCCCAAGATGGCGGCGCCCGAGGCCTGGCGCGCCCGGAGTTGCTGGTTCTGTGAGGTAGCGGCAGCAACGACCATGGAGGCCACGTCCCGGGAGGCGGCGCCAGCGAAGAGCTCGGCCTCGGGCCCCAGCGCTCCCCCCGCCCTGTTCGAGCTGTGCGGGCGGGCGGTGAGCGCCCATATGGGGGTTCTGGAAAGCGGGGTGTGGGGTAAGTCGCGGGATGAGGGGCTACCTTTGGCAACGAACGGAGGCGGCCCAGCGGCCGGGGGGCGCGGGGGGCGAGGCCAGGAGGCCTGGGGCAAGGCCCAGCTCTGGGCACTGGAAGTCAGGCCTTCGGGTCGGAGCAAGAATTCTGTGACTGGCAGGACGGCACAGTAAAGACGGAGACCAAACTGGCAGGTGGACCCGCACCGCGGCCTGGCTGGGGGGCTCGGGGGGCGAGGCCAGGAGGCCCAGTCTGGGGTGAAGCGGGCAGAGCCCGGGCGACAAGAGGCAGGACTGACTAGCTGGCCCTTGGTCACCGAAGTGACACTCGGACTGGGTCGGGCTGCAGAACCTCGGATGTCGAACGGACGGGCAGCGATGGCACTGCTACTTGGGGGCGGGGGCCGAGGCCTGGAGGCCCGGCCTAAGACCAGGAGGCCAGGCCCAGGGCAACGTAACCAGACTGACGGCGCGCGGCCTCCGCTGTCTGCCTGACAGACCGTGGGGGCCGGGACTGTGGAGCCAAGCCGCTGGGCGAGGGCAGCCAGCGGACTGGAGGGTGAGGGGATGGGGCTGCGGGAGACGCCGAAAGTCTCGGAGCGCCGAGGCCTTTCTGACGGCCCGGGGCTGGAGGGAGGGAACTGACTGACGGCCAGGGCCTCGGGTACCAAGCTGAGTGAGCGACTGACTGACGGGCAGGGCTCGGAGCGCCGGAGGCCGCTGGGATTGGCCGGAGCGGCGAGGAAGGGCCAGAGAGCGGGTGAAGGGAGGCCCGGAGCGTGTCGGCAATCGACTGAGGCGCGAATGACGGACAGGCGGGAAGGGCCACGGAGGCCCCAGGCGCGGAGGGCCTGGGGAACCCGAACTGGGAGGGGGCGCGGTGCCGCTTGGGGGCCTGGGTCCGGGTGGAGTGAAAGAAGGCCCGGGGCCTGAGAGCGGCCGGGACCGCCAGGCCCGGCCTGGGTTGAGGGCGCCCAGGCTGAGTAGCAGAGGCGGGTGGCCGGGGGCACTGGGATGAGGGCCTGGGACGGTGAGCCGACTAGCCTGTCGGGGGGCCTGGCAGTACAGCGGCGGCGGCGCAAGCCGAGTAACGGAGAGGCCTGCAGGCGGATGGGCGCGAGGAGGCCGGGCCATGGGGTGGGTACTGCTGGTGGCAGCCAGGCAGCTGAGGAGGAAAACGCGGGTGGACGACCTGGGCACCGATAGTGAGTGTGAAAGAGAGGAAAATGAGAGCTCTGGGGGTAGGCCTGCCTGCTGGGCCGAGGAGGCCTTGGGCCTGACAGACTGCTGGTGCGAGGGGGTGGGGCCGAGGCCTGGGCTGAAGTTGGGTGAGGAGATCTCAGGCCAGGCCAGGCCAGGCCAGGCCGAAGGCCCCGGGACAGGGGAGGGGATGGCAGGAGAGGAGGCCCTAGGCCCTGGCGGTGAGAGGGTCTAGTGTAGGCCTCAGGGAGTGTGGTGGTGTCTTTGCCTGGAGGAAGGCCTGAGGAAGGCCTCCCGTAAGGTCAGGAGTCGGGGCTTAAGGTCCTGGGATGGGGGATTTGGATTACACCCTGAGGAGGCCGATGTGGAGAAAAGACCCTGAAATTTGGGGAGCTGGACCTTCAGGAATAAGCCCCAAAGCTGTGGAGTGGTTAAGGAGGTCCAAGGATGTAGGAAGGCCCTTGGTGAAGTGGGGGTGGGGCACCCTTCCTGAAGAGGCCCAAGTGTCTTGTCCGGTGAGGGAAAACTGTTAGCAGTCCTCAGGCCTGGTGCGGGGGAGGGGATTGTGGAGGCCCTGGACCAACAACTAAAAAGAATAGGGTCAGGCTGACCGAGGGGGAATGGGAGAAAAGTCTCTGGATCTGGGCAGGAGACTCAGAAAAGTCCTGGGGAATTTGGAAGAAGATACAGTGGATCTGGCTGTGTCAGCCTAGAGCTTCTAAAATGCTAAACCTAAGAGGGACTAGGACTGAGGGTGAAGTTCCCAAGTTGGGAAGGCAAAGCATTAAAGATATGAGCTAGAAAGAAGAGACTCGGGTTCGATCTCTGGGTTGGGAAGATGCCCTGGAGGAGGAAATGGCAACTGACTCCAGTATTCTTGTCTGGAAAATTCTGTGGACAGAGGACCCTGGTGGGCTACAGTCCATGGGGTTGCAGGGTCGGACACAACTGACACACACACATGAAAAAAAGCGAGGAAGAGCCTGGCTTAAGAAGATTGAGGAACAGTAGAGAAGAATTTGTGAATAATAGGGGATGAGAATGTCTGTGAAAGGGGATGGCTATACAGAGAGGAGCATATTAGAGAGACAAAGGAGGAAGAGCTCCTATGGGCCTTGCCCAGGTGGACAGTCACACAGAAAGAGCTGAATCAAGTTAGGCCTCTTAGAAGGGCCAAGTAAGAGGCCTGCTAGCAGTGCTATTTTGGAGCAAGGTCTCAGTGTGGGCTAACAGCCAAGAAAGCCTTCCTGGAAGTAGTGCACTAGCATTTCTTTGTGTAGGGAGAGAGAAGGGGAAAATGAGTAGAGGCAGCAGGAAAGGATATAATGAGGAATAGAATAGGTATGTTATACCTTGAATGGCAAGATATGGAACTTGGACTTTATCTTGAATGCAGTAAAGATATTTCATTAGTATATTAGCAAACGGAATTAATGCTTTTCTTCAGCAGGTACATTGAGTACCTACTATGTACAAAAGAATTGTACTAAGCTCTTGGATATCAGGATTCAGTTACTGCACAAGTAAGGAAAAAAGATCCTGGAATGTAAGTTTTAAAAGAATTTCCTTAGGTATCAAGATCTTAAAACTTGTTCTTGGCAGGACAGAGAAGGTTTTGACAGAACAGGAATAATAATAGCTAAAGTTTAGTGAAATTATGGCCAGGTACAGTCTTCAATTCTGTTTTCTTCAAGTCTACAAGTATGGTCTTTAATTTTCACAACAATCTTAAGAGGTAGCTATTATTATCTCCATTTTAAAATTAAGGAAATTGAGGCTCAAAGACATTAATTTGTCCATGAATTCATAATTAACTAAGTGATACAATCAGGATTTCACCCAGTTTTGTCCCAACTCTAGAGACTATACCATTTAGCCACAATGTTATGCCTCTCAGATCTAGGGAAGTTAGCAGGAGTGAGTTTTGTTTTTAAGATATATTGAATTAAGAGTATAGAACCTAATTATTTCTCTTCTTCATAGGAAAGTACTAGTTCAGGGTACAGTAGGAGCCCAAAGGATGGAAGTGGCCAGTCTGGGAGAGTGAGAAGGGAATTCAGTAAAGGGCATGTGGTACATGAAAGATGAGTAGTTAATATGCTGAAAATGGCAAGAACATTCCTGATGGAGAGAACAGCATAACAAAGGCACAGAGGCAGAAAGCAGGGAGGTAGGTAAATGAAAAAAGGTAGTTTAGTATGACTGAAGTATAGGGGACAAAGCAGGGAGCTGGAGAAGTTAGTAGGGCTCAGATTATAAAGGACTTTTTTTAATCACACATATTCAATAGGACCTTTTGAATGCAGAATGGTTCATTATGCTTGGGCAGAAGTGAACTGCCAGCTCCTAAATGAGCCCATCTGCTTGCTTTGTGGGATTATCTCACCCTTGAAGATGTGCATGCCTCTGAAATTCCCGCTGCAAACTAAGTGTCTGAAGATAAGTGGACCAGAGTTTGAATTAGACTTAGGTTAGCTTCTAAAGATTCTACTTGTCAAATGAGAAGTCTTTCTGTTTTCCTTTCCAGTAGAATAAATAATGCTTGAAACCCTGGGAGAAAAAAGTAAATTTTGTGTTTGGTTTTTGTAGCCCTCCCAGGCCCAATACTTCAAAGCATCTTACCTCTGCTCAATATATATTACTTGGAGAGGATTGAGGAAACTGCCCTCAAGAAAGGTGAGTGTTCTTCTGTCTCTTTCTCAGTGATTGTAAGCAAGGCACCATGATGTTCTTCAGGTAAATATGACACTTGATACCTGCATAGAACTTCATGCTTTTCAAAAAGTACCCTCACACCTATTTTCTTATCTGATTTCTCAATGTCCTGTGAAACATAAAACAAATATTTGATCCCCATTTTACTAATAAAAATTAAACCACAGGCACACCACAATTAAGAGCAAAGCCAGGTAGAACACAGATCTTTTGTTTTGGGCGTTTTTGGTCTTGCCTCATGGCTTGAGGGCTCTTAGTTTCCCAAGAGATTGAACTCAGGCCCTGGCAGTGAAAGCACCTAGTCCTAACCACTGCACTGCCAGGGAATTCCCAAGCCCAGATCTTTTGAAATTTTAGTTTTTGTGTTTTATCAGACTACCTCCTAAGCTCCTCATTAAATACATGTTAACAGCTAACATTCATCCTTGTCTCAAGCACTGACTTAGGCACTCTATCTGGAGAAACTTATTTAATATTTTCATCAATTCTGCAAAATCACTATTATTAACTGCATTTTGTAGATAATGAAACTGAGGTACAGAAAAATCAAGGTCACTGTTCTGCTGTTTAAACCCAAACAGTCTGTCTTTCGAGCCAGTGCTCTTTACCAGTCTGCCATATTGCTCCTGTGTACCTAGAAAAGAACATTAAAAGGCTGATGTACTTCAGTCATGGAGACCAAGGAACAGCCAAGTAAATGTGATATTTCTCTCTACAGGCCTCTCCACTCAGGCCATTTGGCGCCGACTATGGGATGAGCTGATGAAGACAAGGCCTTCCAGTTTGGAAGTAAGTTAAGGCATCAGGTAGAGCTCTGGCCTGACTTTGCATGGTGAAAGCAGGAATAGCACACAGACACAAGCTGGGTACTGGTAAAGTGCAGGGGCAGGCATGGGCAAATTTGAGAAGAGGGCTCCAAGGGCTTGTCACAAAGTTCTTTCCTGTTTAACATTCGTCACTGACTGACTTGTTCACCATGTTTGCAGGTGACATAAAACAGGGAAAGATAGTGACCATCTTGGATGGCAGAACCTGGTTTCAGGTCTTGATAGGGCTGGAACAATGGCCAAACCTAACAGGATGAAATTGAACAGAATAAACCAACTCTTGAGTCTAAAAAATTCCAATTTCATGACCTCAGGGTAGTGGGTGGAGGGGTCTGACTTAGCAGCAGCTAGTATAAAAAACATAAAGGGGTTTAGTCTACAGTGTGCTGAAACCACTCATATAATGACTGTATCCTGAACTGTGTGAACTAATGTAACCATAATGTAGACTGAAGGAGATGGGGGATGATAGACCTGCTTGACTCTGCAGTGGTCAGGCTATCCCTGGAGTATGGAGAAAGAAGTCAAAGCCACATCTTGTAAGTCACATTTGGAAGACTGGAGATGTTTTTCCTGAAAAAGAGAAGACTTGAGCAATATGAACTGTCTTAAAATATCTGAAAGAGGGATTAATAGGTTTGTTCTGGGTGGAAGCTAAAGGAAGATAAATTTTGCCAAGCTGAATGTAGAATTTTTAAACTGTGAGCTTATTGGTGATGAAACAAACTAATTCCAGAGGTAATAAGCTTCCCATCACTAAGAGTTTATAGAGTCTAGATAACCACCTGACACAAGGATATTATAAAAGAAATTCAGCATTGTTGGAGATGTTGGACAAGATGACTTTTAGGACTCCTCTTAGCCCTAAGATTCTATTATTCATTGGTTCAGATATAACTCAGTGGAGCTGTCATCTCTGTTGCTGCCACATAATCAGGTGACAGGGCAGACTAAGTCCAATAAACATTTACTCCAGCTTACCACATACCATGTCTTATGCTAAATATTTTAAGTACCAACATAATCCCTAGTCTTGATAAACTATCAGTTTACTGGGGAAATCTGCAAACAAATACATCATGTATGGCAGGGCAAGTCATATGACTGAGTGTAGCAAGGAGGTTGAAGGAAAAGAGAACAAGAAAGTCTTTCCTAGGAAGTAATCATTTGAATTGGGCGTTACATGGTGAATGAGGCCAGATGACAAGATAACAAGCTCTTATCAGGAACTGCAGATATATTTTGTGAGTATACACTAGGTTCAGTAACATTCAGCTCCATATCCTTTAGCTTCCCACTTCCAGATCTAGATGCAATCCCTGGCGTTCAGCACAGACACTGAGGGCCAACGAAATTATCAGGCATTATATATAGGATTTAGGCCTTAAGAGGAAGAGAAGTGGACACAAGAATGTTAGAAAATGGAAATAGCTTTCTGCAGCCTTTAAAGAAACATGATTCACTCTGTCACTGTTTCCCAAGTAGTATGGTTGACTAGGAAGTGATGGAGATTGTAGTATCTTTCTCTTCAAGAAAGATTTTTCCATTATCTCAAGCTTCCTAGAAAGAAATGTCTGTTTCTTAGCTGTTTCCTTGTCTCAGAGTATTTCAGAATATTTAGGAAGCCCCAGGCCTGATGGCTTCACCGTCAGCTACACAAAGGTCTTAACTTGGAACATATCCATTTCAGAGGGTGTCTTCTTCCACTTCCCACTTTTGCTTAACAGTAACTTTCACTTCATTCATAATCAAACAGTTACTGAGTGACTATACAGTTCCAGGCACTATGCTAGGTTCTAAGTATACAGTGGTGCGCAAGATAGACATAGCCCTATTATAAAGCAATAATGTTTCAAACTGTGTAGTACATGTGTATATTGAGAGATCTGTTTCTAAAATAGATATTCTGGAAACAAAGTAATGAAATAAAGGATTATTCAATAAATGGTTCTCTAGTAATTGGTTAACCATCTGGAAAAAATATTGAGTCTTGTTTAGCAAAAACCAACACAATTCTGTAAAGCAATTTTCTTCAATTAAAAGATAAATTTAAAATTAAAAAAAGAGCTTCACTTTACAGTATACTCAATTTCTATATGCAAAACCAATACAATATTGTAAAGTAGCCTCCAATTATAATAAATTTATATTAAAGATTACTTTGTAAAAAGTAAAAGCACAAAACAAGTTTTAAAAATAAAGGTGACTGGTTATCTGGTCTCAGGGTAGAGTGCTAGTAAATGGGTAGAACAACAAAATGTATAGATACATTTGGCCACATAAAATGCCAACACTATAGACACAATTTAGTGAAAGATTCTCCAGGCCAAGAATACCGGAGTGGGTTGCCATTTCCTTCTCCAGAGGATCTTCCCAACCCAGGGGGATGGAACCCAGGTCTTTGCAGGCAGATTCTTTATTGGTCTGAGCCACCAGGGAAGCCCAAACACGATTTAAAAGGTGCATAAAGTAGGAAATTATGAATGTTTGCACCAATATTTGCAAAATAAAAGGATACAGAGAATAAGACAAAGGCAAACAGTAAAATGAATAAAGATTTGCATAAGTCACAAAGTATTCAAAAATTTCCAGTAAATTAAGTGTTCAATTTCATTAATAATAAAAAATGGGAAAGTAAAATTCTACCTCTTTAAAAGATAATTTCAGGGGTGGACAGAACTTGCATTTTAATGTTGTTGGCAGGAGCAGAAATGCTACAACTTTCTTGGTGGGTAATCTGATGATAACTGTCAAGAGTCTTAAAAAAATGCTCAAATTCTTCAACTGAAATTATATTTTATGGTATATAAAAACTGAGATACTCATGAAGATTTCCAGATGTTCATTATAGCAAAGTTATAAACAATTTAAGTATTCAATAATATAGACATTATTAAACATGGTACATCCATATTTTCAAAATTGTTAATAAAGTCATTCTAGAAATAGTTAAATACATAGTGGTAAAAATGTTTAATGATATGGTGGTATAATCTTTTTTTTTTTAAAGGCCCAGAATTTGAAACTGTTCAGAATTGTCTCAGTGTTATAAACACAAATACCTATGGTATCTATGGCTTGTCACATATACACTCCAAAAAGTTTACACATGATTTTTTATTTGCTTCCATAAAGTATTCCTGTTATCAGAAAAATAATGCAATATATAGTTTGAGTATGGCTCTAAAAGTTGAGTATAAGAAAATATTTAGCTTTCCCTGGTTTATACACACATTTCTTCCTTACTAGTACCTGAGCTACCAGCTCATTTTGGATGGGCCAAGGATTAGTTGTGTTGGTAAGCAAATGCCACTTCACCTCTGATGGTGTGTCATTTCCCAAAAGAAAATATTCAAATTACTTTGCATTGTCTGAACTATAGTGTACAAGTCCACAAAATGAGTAGCTTGGACTACTAGGTGTCTCAGGTTATTTTTCAGCTTTGAAATTTTAGCATAGAATCTTGTACAAGGTGGTGATGGAATAAAGTGACAGTGAGTTGCTATCTATTTATGCATTAATTCATCAAAAAGGACCCACTGATAGTTGTCAGCTAATTTTTTTACACATTTTTCGTAATTCTGTCATGTAGGTATAGTAATTCTGTCATGTAGGTATCTTCCTCAGTTTATGTATGATGAAACACACAGAAAGAGGAAAAGTGATTTGCCTAAAAGTTTCAGTTTGTGAATGGCAGACCTATCCAATTGTGGCAGCCTGGCCCTGGAGCACATGCTCTTAATCACTATGTCATGTTGCTTTCACTGGTTATCACAGGTCTGAGGTGTTCCAATTTCATATTCTTTCCCATTGTCTTCATGAACCAATAAAATGTCTGAAAACCCCAAGTAGTTATCTAAAGTTCATATTCTACATGCCTATAATTGGAAACTTACACCTTTTCACATTTGTCTGTTAACTTAGCCCCAGATCTCATAGTAACCATCTACTTCACTTGTGAAGTTAAAGCCTTGCTAGGGTTACCTGCAAGTATCTTTCAAGATTGTGTGGGCCACCAAATGTGTGAAAAATGTGTTGAGTGAGGATGGATTGAAGGATTCAGGAATACCTTCTTTACTTCCATTAAGGCTAAGTATTGATTTGGTTGCCAGGTAATTTTTCCTGCTCCTCTCATGCCCCCACACTGCTGCTGGAGGGGTCTTATTGCTGCCATCCAGTTAGCTCAAACATGAAGTCACTCGTGATTATTACAGCACTCTCAGGGAACAAACAGCTCGAGCAAAGGGAATGACACTTTTGCCTGAGAATAGGAGCCTACCTCCTGACAAGAACCTCTTCTGAGGGTCAGTCTGGTAGGAGGAATGCATGGAGGTAGGGTAGAAGCCAAAAGAAGTGTCTTATTTTTAGATTTGAGGAACCTCAAACCCTACCTTTGCTTCAGGCTGAATAAGCACCCTGCTTAACAGGCTTTACCTCCATTAAGTCCATTTCCCATGTAGGGTAATTAACAGTAAAGTTACATTTTATATTTTACAGTTTATAAAGTGCTTGAATTTACACTTACACTCATTTGATCTTTACAACAAAGCTGTGAAAGTGATACTATCCACATGTTACAAATGAAGAGGTTGAGTATATGCCAGAGCTGGCACTTTTCAGTCATCAGACTTTCTGTGCACCTTAGGAGAGAATGGGGATTTAGAGAAGTATTTGCCTTTTGAGGTAGGCAGGTCCTTTTAAGGTAGGTAGCAGTAGTTCCTAATCTCTGATATATACATCAGAATCATCTGGGGGGAGATGTGAAAATAAAGATGCTTGGATCTTACCTCAGATGTAATCACCAAGTCTGGGTACATGGCATATGAATTTTGGAGAAAAAGTCCACAGTAAATTTGATGTATTCCAAAGGTTAAAAATCACTTGTGTTTAGAGTTCTCTCAAATGTATCAGAGTAGCCTGGTGAAACCTCATATCCATCTAAGTATTGCCTTGGAGAAAACTAAGACTTGGTCCCTCCTCTCCAGGAATTTCTAATCTGGTTGGGATGAGACATGATGTACACAGGCAGAGTGACAATACCATGAGACATATTTACCATTGTCTAAAGACATGAATAGTTGAGTATAAGTTCCAAAAGTAGAAGGTGGAGTAGAAAGGGGGGCCAGTCAGTGAGATCTACAACCTTACAGAGAAAGGAACAGCCTCAAAGAGCAAAACGTTGATAGGTCCTTTCAGGAAGTCTGTTTGACCAGGCGGTAGAGAGCATTTCTGGCAGATGTAGGAAGGGACAAAGGCAGGTTTGGGTCCATGAGGTGACCAGTTTTGCCAAAGCAGAGCTTTCATGAGCAAATGGGAGATATAGCTTCTGGGGTAGCCAAAGGCCGTATTTGGACAGCTTTCCCTGCCAGGCTGAGGAACTTTAAATGTGCTGCTGCCCTGATCCCCTTGGCACTGGGGATTTCAATAAGGGTATTGGAGAATAGTATAATCAGTTGTTTTTGAATACAAAGATTAAACCCAGTGGACTTGTGCAAAAGTTTGGGAAGGGAAACAAGGAGAGCAAGCAGGAAGCTAATGAAGTACCAGGTGTTAGGTAATAAGGGGCTGATCAAAGGTGGCAGCGATAAGAATGAAAAGGTAGGATCAGATTCTAAAAATAAACATGAAATAACAGAAGTATTTCACTCGAGAGACATTTTGGCAAAACTGTCTCTGGAACCAAATTTCCTGGATTCAGGGTTTTTTTTTTTGCTGCACCACAGCTTGTGGAATTCTTACTCCCCAACCAGGGATTGAACCTGGGCCATTGGCAGTGAAAGCTGAGTCCTAACCACTGGACCGCCAAGGAATTCCCTCCTGAGTTTCTAATCTTAAACCTTCCACTTAATTATATAACCACAGGCAATAACACTTGTGCCTTGTTTTTCTTACCTGTAAATTGGATCTAATAGTAATATATACCTCAAAGATGTGAGGATTAAATGAACTTGCATGTTATTTAGAACATTACCTGGCTTAGTAAATAGCTAGCTATTGGAAGGAAACTGGATCCCATGGGTAGCACTTAGTATCACAGCTGTCTGGAATGTTCTCTGCTTTTCAGAGCGTGACCTGTTGGCGAGCCAAGTTTATGGAGGCCTTTTTTTCCCATGTTCTACGTGGGACCATTGATGTGTCTTCTGACAGGCGTCTTTGTGACCAGCGCTTCTCACCTCTCCTGCATAGCTCCCGCCACGTCCGGCAGCTCACCATCTGCAACATGCTGCAGGGTGCAACTGAGCTGGTGGCCGAGCCCAACCGCAGGGTTCTGGAGACCCTGGCCAGTTCCCTGCACACCCTTAAGTTCCGCCATTTGCTGTTCTCCGATGTGGCTGCTCAGCAGTCACTTCGGCAGCTGTTACATCAGCTTATTCACCATGGGGCTGTCAGCCAGGTGTCACTGTACTCCTGGCCTGTGCCCGAGTCAGCCCTTTTCATTCTTATCCTCACCATGAGTGCTGGCTTCTGGCAGCCAGGCCCTGGTGGTCTGCCCTGCCGCCTCTGTGGAGAGGCCTCCCGAGGCCGGGCCCCATCCCGAGATGAAGGGTCGCTTTTGCTGGGGTCCCGCCGGCCTCGCCGAGATGCTGCTGAGCGATGTGCTGCAGCTCTGATGGCCTCCCGGCGTAAGAGTGAAGCCAAGCAGACGGCAAGAGCTGCACCTGCCACTCGGGTAACACGCCGGAGCACACAGGAGAGCCTGACAGCAGGCGGCACAGACGCTAAGAGGGAGCCACTCCCTCCAGCCACCTCCCATGAGGCTCCTGGCACCAAACGCCCGCCTTCTGCTCCAGCCACCACCTCCTCTGCCTCTGCTTCCTCTTCTTCCACATCTTCATCTAAACGGGCTCCAGCCAGCTCAGCCTCACAGCCTAAGCCCCTAAAGCGTTTTAAGCGAGCTGCAGGGAAGAAGGGTGCTCGCACCCGTCAGGGGTGTGGTGCAGAATCTGAAGACCTGTATGACTTTGTTTTCATTGTGGCGGGTGAGAAAGAGGATGGGGAAGAGATGGAGATTGGAGAAGTGGCTTGTGGAGCTTTGGATGGGTCAGATCCCAGCTGTCTGGGGCTTCCAGCACTGGAAGCCTCCCAACGATTCCGCAGCATTTCCACCTTGGAGCTTTTCACAGTTCCACTCTCCACAGAGGCGGCTCTGACACTGTGCCACCTGCTGAGCTCCTGGGTGTCTCTGGAGAGCCTCACACTCTCCTATAATGGTGAGTGCCCTGGAGGGCTGAGATTTGATCTCCCAGTAGCACCAGCTGTGCCCAGCCCTGTCGGGGGCAGGGGTGGGGTAGGGGATATGATCAGGAAGCCAGAGATGTGGCCCTACCCACTTCAGGGAAGACTTAGTGGCAGGCTTAGCGCTACAGAAGATGGATATATGGTCTATGGCTTGATCTAGTTGGAAGCAGGGGTTCCTGAGGAGCAGTGAGAATCTGAAGTCTACTTTAGATACGGTAGGCTAACCAAGGGCAGGTGGGAGAGTATTATCATATCAAAGGAGCTGTACAAAAAGGTGTGGGACATTTGTTATTTTAAAAAAGATCAGACCAGCAACCTGCCTAACAGTCCTCAGTTCTTGCCCACCTTTTGTGCCCAGCTGGCCAAACTTCAGTTCTGACTAAACTCAGGAATATGCCTCTGTTGCTGAATGCTGCTAAGTCACACAATTGCAGACTGGTGTACTATATACATCCCTGGTCACCAACCTTATATGAAGCCTGTTTGCAATGTCCGCTCCATTCCTACTCTACTACTTCCAAGTCCTTTCCTCTTTTCCTTTCTTAACAAACCTCACCTGCTTCAGAGAAAATAGAAGCCATTACATATGAACTCCTTCAACTTAACCAACCTATAAACTTCCACATTTGCACTTTTCATCAGTGGGATAAATGGCTGCCCTGTCTAAGGCTAACTCATCTGCTTTTGCTCTGGATCCATACACTCACCTCCCTAGGAAACCTTGTTTTTCAAATGCCTTAATAAGAACTTTTATATACTGCCTATTATGTGCCTGGCATACTTTAAATATTCTTAAAACTGGTTTAATCCTTAAAATTGTGAAGCCAAGTGACTTGCCCAAGATAAGTCGATAAATTATAGACCTAGAATTCAAACCCAAGTAACCTGGGTCCAGAACTCATGCTTTTAAAGCACTACTTAATGCTGCCTCTCTTCTCTGGATCAGGTATCCACCAAAAACTACCACTATACCTCCTCCATATATTCTACTTATGAACTCCTGTCCTATTTTCTCCTGCCCTTCATAGACAACCTTAAGAGTTATCTGTGCTTCTACTCACAGCCACTTCAGCCTTGCTTACACTCCCTCTACTGCACTGTGGACCTAAGAGGTGAACAAGGTTAAGGTAATCTGTGTTGCTAAGTCCAATATATACTTTTTAGTCCTCATATTAATTCTTGACATCTACTATTCTGCATTTTCTTCTTTATGTAATAGTCTCACTTATACTACCTCTGACTTTTTCTCCCTTCTGGACATTATTTGCCCTAATATTCATTTCTCAAAGCTCTCCCACTTAACACATTTCTTGGACAATTTTGTCCATTTTCTTGATTTCAAAGGCCAACCATGCTGAAGACACCCCCATTTTGACATTAGCACATATCTTAGACCAGTTTTTCCATCTGACAACTAGGAATCACAGTATTTATAAACCACATTCCCCAAGCTGAATTCATCTTCTTCCTTCTGTTCTCAGTGACATCACAGATGATTCAGTTGCCCAAAAGAAACCTGGATTCTTACACCACATACATTAAAGATATATCTCTTACCCCACATATATTAAAGATACAAGTTGTATCTTTACAATCTCTCAGAATCACTTATCTTCACATCCTTAATTCAGATTATCATTACTTCTCACCTGGATTCATCATTTCAGCGGTTCCTCCATACTCACCAGTTGTTTATGCCACAGTCAAAGTAATTTCAAAGTGCAAATCTATAACTCATTCATCTAAAAATTCAGTGGCTTCTTGTCACCTACTTTTAAGTTTTACTTACAGGGTCATTCATGTTCTTATCCCTGCTCACCTCTATAGTTGAATACTTCCCCCCTCCCTCGTATTTCACACACCAGCCAAATTGAGAATTTTTCAGTTCTTGGAACCTGTTCCTTTCTCCTTCAGGTCTTGATATATGCAAAGTTCACTCTGCCAGTCACTCTTCCACCTTTTAGCTTCTTTTATGTTTAGGACCTGCCTGGAAAGCTTTACTGATGTAAGCTAGCCTGGGTGTTAAATAGCCATCCTTTTATTTTCGCAGTACTCTTATTTGTCCAGTTCTCATCCCATGCTTTTGTTATCAGGTAGGAACAAGATCTGCTGCTCATGACTTATGTAGCCAAAAAAAAACAAACAAAACAAAACAAAACTATTTACCAGGAGCTAGTTAAGGTTTAGTTAAATGAGTCAACAGGAGCCTGCTCAGTCCAGAGATAAAGGTGTGTAGCTTCCACAGGATTGTTTCCTTTGTGGCATTAATTACCCTAACCTTTCTGGATCCTACTACTCCCTTCTGTGGGATATGGTTTTCTGCCCCATTCCCACCTAATGACGCTTTTAAAGTATTCCCTGTTGGATCATTGTCATTCTCCAGCTTAGTTTTAGATGTTACCCATGACCTACAGGAAGAGCCCAGAGGTCTCTGCTGTTGTCTAGGTCCATCATTCAGCTAGCAACCACATGCTGCCCCACATTCTATCGTTTTGTGACTCTGGCCTGACTGATGCTTGAGGGTATGACCCAGTAGAGTAGACACCAGTCGGCTGGTTACCTGAGGAAAAAGCAAGACAATGGATGAATAATTGAGAATCATTGAAAATAATCTAATCCAAAGCTCAGATTTGGTAGTTTAATCAATAGAAATATCTGAAGTTGTCTCTGAATGTTATCCCTGATGTAACTCCCACAATTGACCTAATGTCTTTCCTGCCATAGGCCTGGGTTCTAATATCTTCCGTCTACTGGACAGCCTGCGGGCCCTGTCAGTCCAGGCTGGATGCCGCCTCCGTGCCCTGCATCTCAGTGACCTGTTCTCACCACTGCCCATCCTGGAGCTGACCCGTGCCATTGTGCGAGCCCTGCCCCTGCTGCGGGTCCTCTCTATTCGTGTGGACCACCCCAGCCAGAGGGACAACCCAGCTGTGCCTGGGAATGCAGGGCCCCCTAGCAACATAATTGGGGATGAGGAGATACCAGGTGAAGCATTGTGTGCTTGTATTTCCTCACAAATGTGCAGGTGTATTTGTGTGGGCCAGGCAAAAGGTTTCTAATCTAGGTCTCTAAACCACCACATTCCTTGCTTATCTATAATTTGTTCCCTTTAGAGCCTGCTAATCTTAGATGGGCTTACCTGGTGGTTCAGGTGGTAAAGAATCCTCCTGCAATGTGGGAGACCTGGGTTTGATCCCTGGGTTGGGAAGATCCCCTGGAGAAGGGAAGGCTACCCACTCCAGTATTCTGGCCTGGAGAATTCTGGACTGTAGAGTCCATGGGGTTACAAAGACTTGGGACACGACTGAGTTAATTTCAGTTTTAAAGATAACCATGGGTTGGATAGATCTCAGACTAAACTAGCCTAGTAGGGAGTCACTGGCACGTCTGTTCCAGAAAGGAGTCTGAACCAAGAACCAAACTGATGAGTCCCCATGCTGTATGTTCCTTCAGTTCCTACGTGTCTCATATCCCACCACTCTGCACGTGCTAATTTGCTTCAGTCATGTCTGATTGTGACTCCCACGGACTGCAGCCCACCAGGCTCCTGTGTCCATGGGATTCTCCAGGCAAAAATATTGGAGTAGGTAACCATTTCCTTCTCGAGGGGATCTTCCCGATCCTGGGATCAAACCTTTTGTCTCTTTACGTCTCCTGTATTGGCAGGCAGGTTCTCTACCACTGGTGCCACTTGAGGCCACCATTGTCCATACTGCTTTATTATACTTGTGTCTGAGTAGTCTTCTTAGATTAAAAGCACCGTTAAGGGAAGGACTAAACTGTGTATTAGCATCCTGCCAGCATATATAGGCACTCAAGGACAAGTAGATGAATAAATGATTTTTCAGTGAATCCCTTAAGGACAGGATGAGACCTGCAGTGGGAGTGAAGTAGATATGACCAGTTGGAATCTTCTCTTCCTACTATATCCAGAAAACTGCCTGGAACAGCTGGAGATGGGATTTCCACGGGGAGCCCAGCCAGCCCCACTGCTCTGCTCTGTACTGAAGGCCTCAGGTTCTCTGCAGCAACTGTCCCTGGACAGTGCCACCTTTGCCTCTCCCCAAGATTTTGGGCTTGTGTTGCAGACACTCAAAGGTATGATCCAGCTAGAATGATAAAGGGAAGAGAACAGAAGGGGACTTTGTTCTTTGGGAAAACTAAGGTCCATGAACTTTCTCCCAATCCAGAATATAACCTAACCCTAAAGAGGCTGAGCTTCCACGACATGAATCTGGCTGACTGTCAGAGTGAGGTGCTCTTTTTGCTACAGAATCTGACTCTTCAAGGTAAGTTCTTCATCTAGAACCCAGGGACTCACTGGTCCTCACTGCAGAAAATTGCCACGGTCTCACTGAGTCAACAAGCCACTGTTCTCTTCTTAGTCTTACATCCTCATAACAATAAAATTATAGAACCTGCATCACCTTCCTTCTAGATGGTCCCCAATCTAACCATTCCTATCCTAAACATGGGAAATTATTCACTTGTAGATTACCTCACCTAAAAGTATTCTTACCTTCTACTAGCTGACAGAAATGATGGTGGTGGGAAGGGACAGATGTGCTATCAGGCCCCCCTCAGAGACTTGTCACTAATGTCCACCCCTGCATAAAAGGGAGTGAATGGAGAACTATCCATCCAGAGTCTCCACATAGGCTCAGTCTCTGGTTTGAATCCTGACTTAGCTGCAACCTTGCTTGAGGGTTTGGACAAATTCTTTTCTCTTGGGACTCTATAAAATGCTTATAACCCTTTTTAAGACCCTGGGGGCAGGTGGGACAGCACCCGTTCTCAGGCTGCCACCAGAACTTGTTCCAATTTTTCTTCACAGAGATTACCTTCTCCTTCTGCCGTCTGTTTGAGAAGCGCCCAGCCCAATTTCTGCCCGAGATGGTTGCTGCTATGAAGGGCAACTCCACACTGAAGGGCCTCCGGCTGCCAGGGAACCGCCTGGGTGGGGACAGGGCCCTGAGGAGGGAGAGGGGAAGGAGCCAGTCCTCTGACCTAGAAACTCAGTGGGTGAAGGCACAGACCTCTCCACTGGGAAGACAGGGGTTGGGATATACAGTTGTGCTGGGGCTTTAGGAGGCTGGGCTTCTCTCCAGCCAGAATTGGGTTGGGATACCTTTGTTTCCTATTCTGGGGTAAAGGTGATGAGCATTTCTCCCCATCTCCCCAGGGAATGCTGGCCTGCTGGCCCTGGCAGATGTTTTCTCGGAAGATTCATCCTCCTCTCTCTGTCAGCTGGATATCAGGTACCCGTGGGGGTGGGAAATGACAAGGGATAAAGCTGCAGGGACACAGACCAGGGATTGATTGATTGCTGGGTTTCTGATCCTCACCCCTACCAGTTCCAACTGCATCAAGCCAGATGGGCTTCTGGAGTTCGCCAAGCGGCTGGAGCGCTGGGGCCGTGGGGCCTTTGGTCACCTGCGCCTCTTCCAGAACTGGCTGGACCAGGATGCAGTCACAGCCAGGGAAGCCATCCGGCGGCTCCGGGCCACCTGCCATGTGGTCAGCGACTCGTGGGACTCATCGCAAGCCTTCGCAGATTATGTCAGCACCATGTGATGGGCCCATGCCTCACAGGCCCACGCTCGGTACCATCAGCTTGTAGGGGCTGAGGCGTGGGCTGCCCAGAACTCCCAACCACCAATTCTGTCTTTCTCTTTCTGCTACCTTTTTTCTCTTTTTTCCTTTTTCCCTTGCACTGAGGTCCTGGAGGCCTTGATGGGGCCCAGCAAAAGCATTCCCACACCTGGGTTTGGAGCGTTTGGGTTCCTTACCCAGTACCCTGGGCCAGGAGGTTTCAGTGGTCATCAATCACTGAGGACAGCCCCTGTCCCCTTCCCTGCCCCAGGGTTCCTGCTTTCCTTTCTCAAGCAGGTACCCAGGCTTTAGTGAAGGATAGGAGTGCCCATTACCAGGCCTCTCCTCTCTGCTGGGCTTACCATGCTGCTTCCAGGCCTCAGTCCCTTTCATACCTTTATTCTTCTCTTTTTTTTAACCAAAATTTTTCTTATAAAATAAATTTTGGGCAAACATCACGTAGCCCTTCTTGATTTTTCTCTCAGAGAACAAAATTCAACAGTGCCCTATTGGGCAGGGAGTCCCCTTTCCCCATCTCTTTCCTCTAACAGCTACACACCAGGCCAGCTGGTTAAAGGTGGAGTCCCCGCTGCTCCTCATGGGAACGCTGGTGAAAGACAAAGGTGATGGCAGTGGAGGCAGCATCCCAAGCAGCCTGGAGTACCTCATCCTTGAGCCCCCGCTTATCAGTGCTGTGGTTCCACTGAGCCAGGTCTGAGGTGCAGTCAGAACCATCAGGGGGTGGCCAGACCTGGTGGTTGTTGACACAGCGGCGGCAGCGCAACCTGGGGGCAGAGGACAGAACTTTGGTTACTGTGGGTCCCAGCTCCATGCTGTGTAGGGTGTTGAGAGATAATGGCCAGCAGGGGCACCCCACCCACCTGTCATGTGTGTCACTGAGGTTAGCCTCATCCAGGGTAAACAACTCCTTCAATTCGCCGAGAGAGAAGTGTCGCTCCACATCCTGCTCCTCATCTACCACACAGCTGCTCAGTGCTTTCTTATGGCTCTGACGCTGAAAGATCTTCTCCTCAATGGTTCCTGCCTGGGGGATGGGGGCAGGGGTGGAGCCCAGGGCTAAGTCACCTCCATACATAGGGGGCAGGAAAACCCAGGGGTTGAAACTATAGCTGCACAGAAGGGGAGATGAATGAGAAGTAAGAGTCTTGCCTCAATAACCTCTTATCAGCTCAGCCCATTTTCCTAGTCTGTCTTTTAGGAATATAATTTGGACATGTCTGCCCACCCAGGATATTTTCCGTATTGATGGAGAATTTCAGGGCCTGGCTAAATTTCTTTAGGATGAGCTGAAGTTTATCTGCAGCAGCGTTATCTGACATCCACACCAAGCCCAAGTCTCACTCACGGAAATAAATATCATTTGGGTATGATATGCCAGGCCCTGTGCTAACACCAGATACAAAGAAGAATCAATGTGATCCCTATCCTTCAACTCATAGACTAGAGACAGAGAGAGAGACAGATATATAAACTAACTGGTACAAGGACAGAATTCTATAGGATATCCAGCAACCCACAGGAGGGATGGTAGCATGAAATAATATTGAAGAGCTTGAAAGTAAAGATCATCCTTAAGCTGAATCTTGAAAAATGAATAGATGGTCTACAAAGAAAGAACAGAAGCTATTCCAGGCATAAGAACAAAATCAATAAGCCTGGCCTACTGGAGGCCTGTCTAGAGAATGGTAGGAATAGGGTAAGAGCTGGGACTGAGAAAGTCCCATACTGTAGAAACTTGGATGCTAGGCTAAAGAGCCTGGCCTTGTCCTCAAAGTGCAAAGCAAAACTAGAATTTTGGAAGGCTCATTCTGGAAGTAGTTGTGAAGAACGGATTATGATAAGGCCAAAGGTAAAGAATTAGGATGCTGCTGCAAAATCCAAGTGGGAGATGACTGTGACTTTAGCATGGGATGGTGAGGAAGAGTAAAGACAGGATGGTGGGATACATGTACACCCATGGAATCAATTGACATTGATTCATGTCAATGTATGGCAAAACCACAATATTGTAAAGTAATTAGCCTCCAATTAAATTAATTTTTAAAAAATAAAATGCATGTCCTTTCAAAAAAAAAAAGGGGGGGGGGACATTTTGAGAAAATAAAATCAGTGATAATTGGAATCTGGTTAGGAAGCAGAGAATGGTCCACAGGATGATACTCATATTTGCGTTGGGTGGATAACAGTCATTAAGTGACAAAATTCAGAAGGGGATACTCAAGACATTAAAGTAGAAATATACAGTAGGTGATAGAATTTTAAGATCTGCAGCCAGTAAACAGTATCAGACACACAAAGAAGAAAAATCAAGAGTCTTTTGTTTTAGTAATTAGGAAGTCAACAGTACACTGAGAACAGGTTCAGTGGCAAAACTGTTGAGTTTACTGAGTAGGAGATGAGATGATAGGCTTTGGGAAAATCTGACAGTGAATGAATGGAAAATAACCCTAGGTAGTCACTACAATGAAAGAGAGGGTTGAGAAACTTATTTTTAAGGTGAGAGCTACCTGACCATGTTCATAGACATCAGGGGAATAAAGGAGAAACTGATCAACTAAGAAAGGAAAGAGTGGGGAAAGGGTCTAGAGCAGAGCTGGAATGATAAGTCCCAAGTAGAAAGGAAGGAAATGATTCTCATTTGAGAATGGAAAAAAAAGCAGATGTGAGACAGATAGAACAGAGGAAGGTAGGCAAGAGAATTTTAAGTTTGTTAGCCTACATTTTCTCTGTGAGGTAGAAGACAAAGTCTCTGCAGAAAGAAGGAAAGACAGGATTGGAGGAAACTTGAGGGAAAAACTTGAAGTGGCTGTTGAAGGAAATGAGATACAACCCAGCTCAAAATGGAGAATGTGAACTTATGGTAGAGCCAATCTAAAAATCCAAGTTTTATCTGGTGCAGAAGCTACAAAAGCTGTAATGATCCAAGACTAGGTATTATGGGAAGAGTGGCAGATAGGATGCACAGGGAGGATCAGGCTGAATAGTAAGGGAAGTCAAGCCTGATTGGGAGGAACTGGGGCAGGTAGTAACTAAGGACATTAGGCTGAAACAGATGTAGAGGTCAAGGAAACATGAAAGCTAGAGTGCTGAAAAACTGCATGGCCCCTGAAGTCACACAGGAAGATAGCTGGATTTGGGGAAGTAATGAAGACTGAGCTGGTGTCCAAACTTATTAACGAATTAGGCAAAGAGCAGAAGGTAGATAACTGTAGCAAGGAAAAAAAGAGGGTAGTTAAGTAGGGCAACATGAGCTTCAGAAGAGGTACTATAGGATGGATGGTCTGACTGGTCACTGAGAACCTGGAGAATGCCAATACCACCACTTAAGACCCATCAGATGGAATGTAAGACTACAAGGCAAGAGGCACAGAAGAAATCAGGTTTAAGAGAAAGCAAGTGTCCTGTGAAAAGGATGAGGCCATAGGGGAGTTTATTATCTACAGGCATCCAGAGAGCACAGTAAAAAGGATCTGAGGAACAGGGTAGAGAGAGGGGAGAGAGCAGAGGAATGAAGGGCTCCAGACTAAGCCCATACCTTGCTCACCACCACAGGCAGAGGGGCCACACAGAGGCAATGAGACACCCAAGATGATCCTGAAGGTCTTATGCCATGACCCACCCCTACTCTGAACATTACCACCATCCTTACAGAGAGTAGGCGATAGATATAGCAGGTCTTCTTTTGACCATCACGCCAGACCCGGGCCATGGCTTGCTCATCATTGGCTGGGTTCCAGTCAGGGTCAAACATGACCAGTCGGTTAGCCCCGATGAGATTGAGGCCACAGCCCCCAGCTTTGCTGCTTAGCATGAAGACAAAGTCAGGACTCTGGAAAAAGAAGGAAAAGAACTGCTTATACCCCAAATTAAGAATCCTACTCAGACCACCCAACTGTTCTCTCACATGTGGACTGCCAGTTTGCCTGCCTACCAGCCAATTTATCAGCCCACAAGCTCAGTTCCCAGCACAGCTTTCATAAACTAGCCTAACCCTACCACATCCACCAGAAAAAAAAAAAAAAAAAAGAGAGGCCCTAAAGCAGAGGCCCTTTATAAATTCTTTACCAATCCTTAATTCTCATGTTATCGCACTGGTAGCATGGGGACAGTGGCTGTGCATTTACCGATGGGTTGTTGAAGCGCTCCACAACCTTGGCTCGCTTCTTAATGGACATCGTGCCATCTAAGCGAACATATAAGTACCTGAAGGGGGATCCAGAGATCAAATCAAGAAGTAAACAGAACACAGTGGGGGAAGGGGAGGGTTGGACAAATTGACTGACATATATACACACAGCTAGTAGGAAGCTATTGTAACAGGGAGCTCAGCCTGGTGCTATGATGACCTAAAGGGGTGAGATGGGGGAGAGGGAGGTTTAAGAGGGAATGTATACTTATGGCTGATTCACACTGTTGTTCAGCAGAAACTAACATGACATTGTAAAACAGTTATCCTCCAATTAAGAGAAGTACAGTGTCCTTGGAGCCATAGCTACTGAAGAGATAGAACCAACCACCCTCGAAGGTTGTTTATATATAACCTGAAACCCTAAACTCCCGAAGGGATTGGCAAGGAGCTGAGGGGCCAGGACTGTTCTGTGGAGTACCTGAAGGAACAGGGGCTATACTGTTTGGAGATGGAGCAATAAAGGAACAAACATCTGGAAAGTCCTTCCTGTGCCTGCATTTTGGCCCACATCCACCAATCCAAACACCTGTTTTTCCTATGAATACAGTAGGTGAGCTATCCCCATGATAGCTCTTCCCTACCTTCGAGCTCGACAGAGTTTCTCAAAGAGGTCCAATGTCTGAGTGTAATTGGACACCAGCACTACTTTGTCACTGCTGCGGCTTCGGGTCACTGCCAGAATGTAATCAAGGACCAGCATCTTACCTAGGAGATCAACAACTATCAGCCCCCAATGCGCTATCCCAGTGGCCAGGATTCTTACTCTTGAGATGGAACAGATCAAACACAAAGAGAGAACCTCCTGTCTCTCTTCCCAGAAGGGCCCAAAGACTGGCAGGAAAGGACTCACCTGACAGCTGAGGCTCTACAGCCTTGGAGTTATAACCAGGGGGAAATATGTCCAAGGTACCTTCAAAGCCATCTTCCTCTTCCACACACTTGTCATAGATTAAAGCTGGATCTGAAAAAAAAAAAAAAAAAAAACCTCCAAAATGCCAGCTACACTATGTTTAGAAGTTCACTTCAGTATTCATTAGAACATCCTCTAGAAACTTAACCTTCCTCAGCACTAGATTTGCTTCCAAAGCCCAGGGTGTAGTCAGTGCCACCTGGGATCATGAGTAGACAATCTTGCTCACTAATGTGTTCTGTGTTCTCCCAACAAGAAGGGAGTTATACCAGAGAGGGCAGTTTGTTATTTTTCCCCCGCCCAACATTTTATAGGCACACTTGCGCACACACACTCTCACGCACAGTCTTGTATACTCCAAGCATCAAACATGGGTCAAGCAAGGATAAGCTAAATTTTCCAAAACAAAGGGTCTGGTCTAGTGCATGAGCTTATGCCTTGGGAAGTGTTAGAATCACATGTGGCCTCTGTGAAGACTACGGAAAAGTTTCAATAAAGGTGGCTGAACTACCTTCCTTGCTCACTTTCACAGAGGACCCCAGGGCATGGATCTAACTCACGATTACACAGTTTCTTCAGTGAGGTGATCGAAGAAAGAGAAGACACACTCATCTTGCCCTCACGCAACTCTTCTGCTGGCTTGGCCTGTCTCAAAAACCTCTTGTATAATTCAATCTGAAGGGGTGTCAGCCTTTTAAAAAAAAAAAACAAGAAGAGTAGCTGGGTCAGCAGGAAATGCAGGACCACAATTCTGCCTTCTGAGGACACCTTGAGAGCCCAACAATACCTCAGGGGCTGAGCTTTTACCCACTCACTCCACATCCCTCAGTTGTTCCGTACCTACAACAAACCACCTGCTCGATCTTCACAGGCAGATATTTAGAAAGGATATCAGATGTCCTCCGTATCAGGCACCTGGAAGAACAAGATAAAAAGGCAAGGGGTTGGGACTTCCCTGGTGGTCCAGTGGTTAAGACTCCACGCTTCCAAAGCAGAGGACACAGGTTTGATGCCTGGTCAAGGAACTAAGATCCCACATGCTATGCATCCAAATAAATAAATGGTTAAAAAAAAAAAAAANAACAAGATAAAAAGGCAAGGGGTTGGGACTTCCCTGGTGGTCCAGTGGTTAAGACTCCACGCTTCCAAAGCAGAGGACACAGGTTTGATGCCTGGTCAAGGAACTAAGATCCCACATGCTATGCATCCAAATAAATAAATGGTTAAAAAAAAAAAAAAAGGCAAGGGGCTAATAAAACTGCCACACTAATTACTGGAATAAAAGCTGACACCCGAAGGACCAAGGCTCTTTGTAGTATCAAATGTTAAACACTCATCAGCTCTATGGCAAAGATGTCTATATCAGGGTCTTAGCCATGGGAACGGAGACCCTTTCTTAGGGTCTAGCTTGACAGACAACTCTTTCTCTTCTCCTTCAGAATGTTAGCTTGTCTTCAAAGAAGGCAGAGGTCTTCTACTAAGCCTGGTGCTCTGACAGGGAAATGAAGCTGTAAACCACTGAGTCTTTATGGGAGTTTCTCCTTGCATTTGCCCAAATGCCTGCTGCCAAATGGCCCAAGGTTCAATTAAATTCTGCCCCTATGACCTGGCAGACCAGGAAGGACAGAGATCAGGCACCTGAGCAGCAGCTCCTAAGAGCACATGGACTCTCTTTCCTGTCATCTTAACCTGAGAGGGAGGTGGCAGCTGGCAAAAGCAAGACTCTTCAGGATACAAATCATCAAGTATATATAAGTACAACAGAGGAGTGCAGAATATACCTGCACCTTGAGCGATGTGGCCCCCATTGAAAAAGCCCCATCAGCTCGGGAGGCATACCACCCATCCTTCAGATCTACTACCTGTCACAGAAAGCTGTGGGATGAGGGAAGAGAAGCTTGGTGCTTTAGATCTGAGACAAAGGAAGCTTCTGAAGTACTAACAAGGGATACAAAAACTTCCTCAGCAGGATGCTAAGTGGCACCAAACCAGACCACAGGGGCCAAGGCCAGGAAGAAAGCAAGGAATCAGCCTGCCAGACCCCTTCATTTACTCAGTGGCTATTACTATCAGGGCACCATCCCACTCTCTTCATAGAATCCCACCCCCAAAGGCCAAGGTCCCAAAGGATTGGCCTTGGATGGCTAAGGAGGCGATTCTGATGACCTAATGTGAGGGGACCCCACAAGAGGTGCTCCTACTGTCACCCCACCCCCATTACCTATTCACAATGCTGGTGAGCTCCCGCAGTCGCTCCTCTCCTACACGCCTATCTTCCGCACTGGCAGCTGCATCTCGACCCTTCAGAATTGGCAATTCAAAATGCTTCTTGAACTCCTGGGCGGTTCCTAAGCACAGGAGAAAAGGCATTAAAGAACGCAGAAAGTAATGACTTTTCCACTGCCAGGAATGGCAGACTACGTTGTCACAGACCAACCTTCCTGCCAAGAACAACAACGCTGAACAAATTGTAGGCAATTTCTGTTTGAATGGATCAGAGAGCTACCAAAGCAGTAAAGACTTGAAAGACCAAATATTAAGATAGCAAGTAGATCAAAACTCAAATGTATACCTTAAATGTAAATGGGCCAGGGACCTCCCTGGTGGTCCAGTGGTTAGGATACCACAGTCCCAATGCAGGGGACACAGGTTCAAGCCCTGGTCTGGAAGATTCCACATGCTGCAGGGCAATTAAGCCTGTACTGAGTCCATGCCCTAGAGCCCTGTGAGCTGCAGTGATCACAAAAGTTAACAACTGATATACTTATAACCATTCTATGCCCATACATTCTGGTTTTTGCTTTCAGTAGAGTATTTGATGAATTACATGAGATACTCAGTACTTCATTATAAAATAGACTGTGTGAACTGCTTTTACCTAATTGTTGGCTAACGTAAGTGTTCTGAGCACATTTCAGGTAGGCTAGGCTAAGTTTTAATGTTTGGGATTAAATGCATTTTTTTAAGGTCTATGATTTTTTATGCTGCATACCATTTTATTTTTTATTTTTTTGGCTGCACTGCATGGCATGCATGATCTTAGCTCCCCAACCAGGGGTTGAACCTACACTACACCCCATGCAGTGGAAAGGCAGTCTTAACCACTGGACCACCAAGGACATCCCTTAAATGCATTTTTTACTTAAGACATTTTCAACTTTTAATGGATTTAGTGGCACAGAACCCCATCATAAGCTGAGGAAGATCTGTACTGATACATGCTACAATGCTGATGAACTTTGAAAACATTATGCTAAGTATGAGAAGCCAAACACAAAGGGTCTCATATTATATGATTCCATTTACAGGAAATATCGAGAACAGGCAAGTACATAGAGACAGAAAATAGACTGGTAGTTGATAGGGGTTGGGGTAAGTGGGGTTGGGAGTGACTGTGAACGAATACAGGATTTTGTTTTAGTCAGGAATTTAAAGGATCAGGTACCTCACAAAAGTGGATCTCCAAATGGCCAATGAATATATGAAAAGGGGTTTCACTTTTACTCAAAATTAAATAAATGCAAAGAAATATCACTAAGCACCCAGCAGAATGACAAAAAAAAAAAAATTTAATGTCTTCTAAAGATAAATATTGGTGAAAAAAAGCAGATGTCAGCAAATTACACCCATGGACCAGTCAGCTGTTTCTGTAAAGTTCTATTAGAACACATCCATGCTTGTGCGTTTACCGCTTTCACGGTACAGCAACAGAGCTGAGTACCTGTGACAGAGACAGGATAGCCTATGAGCCTACAATACTTACCATCTAGCCTTTTAAGAAAAAAATTGCTGGCCCCTGATGTACAAACACTGAAATTCTCATATACTGCTGGTACAATCACTCTGGAAAACTGGATTATCTACTAGGGCTAAACTCATACATAACATATGACCCAGCAATTCCATTTTTATGACAGAGAAATGCATATTACTCTCAGGCAAGGTACAAGAATGTTTACGGGATCATTATTCAAAATAAAAATGGAAACTCAATTGTCTATCAACAGTAGAACTGATAAATTCTGGTATATTAAAAAAAATGGAATAGTATACTAAAACGAAAAACAAACTGTCATAGACAACAACATGAATTAGTCTTAAACCTTATATTGAACAAAACAATCCAGATGCAAAGGAAAATATTCTTTTTACATGAAGCTCAAAAATGGGCACTAACAAACCCTTCCACAGATATCTGTGTACTGGCCAACCTATGGTTTTTAGGGGCTGGGGGGCAGTGAGGAGTTGCTGCTTAATGGGAAGAGTTCCAGTGTTGCAAGATGAAAAAGTTCTGGAGGTAGATGGTGGTGATGGTTGCACAACAATGTGAACGTATTTAATGACACTAAGTTGCACACTAAATAATGGTTAAAAACAAAACTTCCCAAGACAGTCTTTTCTGAGGCAAGAGCTCTTCTTGTGAGGCTGCTAGGATGTGATGAGCAAAAATGCCTGCGGGGAGCAGCTCCATCTCTAGCTCATGGAGACTGTGACCTGCACAGCCCCTGCCACCTCTCCAGTGGGAAAAAGGGCCAGGGTGGGCCTTGCTAAGCTGCCCCGCAGAGCCAAGGTCTCCCCACGGCTCTGGTACTCCTTGACAAGAGAAGCCTTCCTGAAAGAGTGTCTAGTAACCCACATTTAACTGTGGTCTCCTCTCTCCTCAGCTCGAGTTAGACTCACAAGGTTACATCAAGGCTCCTCTCCAGTGTAGGAGAAAAGGCCCAATTCTTACCCAGGATTCCTGAGTTGACAAAGTGTACCAAGCTGAAATACTCAAGGAGATCATTCTGGATGGGGGTCCCAGAGATGAGCACCCGTCGGCTGGTGTTCAAGCTGTCCAGGGCCTGGTAAGTCTGATTCTCAGAGTTCTTGAGCCTGTGTCCCTGCAAGGAAATTAATGATCACTAAGGCCTGGGCACAGTGTGGCCTCCCTAACAGTAGAAAAGTCTTGTGTAGACAGGAAAAGAGGAATCAAAAGCATTACAGGTCCTGAGGCCTTGAGAACTGGGCAGGGGCACCAAGAGTGAGAGTTTACCCACTCTCTTGGGAAGAAACGGGCCAGGCTCAAGGACAGAACTTCAGCTTCTAGATCAATGCTATATCCATAAAGCAAGGATTCCCTGTTTCTTCCTCTGCCCCCATCTCCAAAGTCACAGCAGCCTGCCTATCCTCTTCAGGGATCATCTGGACATGTTAGAGATCCAGGCTTTCAGGGAATTCTCCCTCCCCCACTAGCCCAACCATCCTAGAACCTCCTGAGTCAGACGCCTTCTGTATTAGACTCCTGGCTGTGTCTGGACTGTTAGTGGTAAGGGAACTTAGTCCAGGTTTCTCCTCCCCTCTTTCCTCAGAACTCATTCAGTTCAGATCTAAAGAAAGAACTTCTCTCTGCATCCCTTCTCAATCCCTGTATCACTACCACCACCCCTAGCCCTCCCGCCCAGCACTTTTTCTCACCAAGGCAGAAATTTTTAAAAGCAGAGACCATGTCAGATTTGCTTTTTAACTTAATGCACAAGACAGAGTTCTCTATTCAATGTATGTTTCCTGGAGAATGAAATGAATAACCAACATTGCTATTGAAGAATTAGACACGGAATTTTATTTAACAAAATGACTGAATGTTGTATACCTAAAACAAAAACATTTTATGTCAATTGTATCTCAATTTAAAAAAATTTAAAGACATCCTACACAAAATTAAGTTTTATAATGACTGAAAGCTCAAGCACCAGTCCTGAAACAAAAGGCTGAGACTCCTGAGCTGAAGAGGGAAAAGAAACTTTAAACTTGTGAAGAAATTACCCAAAAGGCCCTGGGAAAATGCACAGCAACAACTGGAACTCTCTAAACAGAAGCTCCCTGAGGACAGGCAATCATGGGATTTCCCACGGCCTGACTCCATCTGCTGCTGCTGCTAAGTCGCTTCAGTCATGTCAGACTCTGTGCGACCCCATAGACGGCAACCCACCAGGCTCCCCCGTCCCTGGGATTCTCCAGGCAAGAACACTGGAGTGGGTTGCCATTTCTTTCTCCAATGCATGAAAGTGAAAAGTGAAAGTGAAGTCACTCAGTCATGTCCGATTCTTAGCAGCCCCATGGACTACAGCTTACCCGGCTCCTCCGTCCATGGAATTTTCCAGGCGAGAGTACTGGAATGGGGTGCCATTGCCTTCTCTGACCTAACAGGTACTTAATAACTCAGTTTAATGAACTGAGCTGATACACTACCTTTGTGGGTCTCTGTGGAAGAGAAGGCCAACCCGAGCTCCTATGGAGCCACTCTGGCTCCAGACCCAGCTCCTGACACCACTGGGCACAAATTTAAAACCCAAACCCTGGCATCTCAGCAAATCAAATATTTGGCTAGATAAAAAGTTGTCAAAGTACTGGCTGAATTTCTATTCTGGCAGAATTCTCAGCTTATCCTTTTATTTTTTTAAATTTTTTTTATTTTAGCTTATTCTTTTAAAAGCAAAAAAATGATACCAAGATTAAATACCACCACTTCTCTCTCATGAGCCCCATGAATTTAACACATTTCCCTAGCATCTGACTGGCTTTGTGTTCTAGAACTTGTAAAGAAACGTACATGGAAACAGGTGAAGCATACAGGGACAGGCAGTCCTTCCATAGCCAAGCCAAGCTTTACCTTACACCAAGCTTTGGTTACATCCAAGGCAGGTGAGAAGAGCCAGGCCTCAAAATCTCAGACCTGGATTCAAGTCCCAGCACTCCCCTAAGCTTCAGCTTCCTAACCTACAAAACTGAGGTAAAGACGATGTCAGTCCTTCCCATTTATAACACCTTACAAAATGGTTCCATATACCCTCTTTCTTGATCTGGATCATGTCCCTTTCAGGTAGACAATGTGCCATCTACTCTATAATCTGAGAGCAGTTTCATCCACAGACATGCTCATAAGGAGCAAAGCCAACACTGATCCCAAGTGTTCTCACTTGCTCTGCCTAACTCAGATTACTATGTGGATCAAGATTTTGTACACAGTTATCATGCTCTTATTATCTTTTATTATATCTGTGTGTTCCAGAGAAAAGTATCAGCCAGGAGGAAGCTGGGAACATGAAAGCCTGGGGAGGCTTTCAGGGATCTGAACAGGACAAACTCCTCCTGGAGTAGGCTGACCATCTCTTCAGGATTCTGGCCTCCTCAGGTTTCTGACAATCAACACAATAGGGAATGATAACACACTACAGTATTCTTGCTTGGAGAATTTCATGGACAGAGGAGCCTAGTGGGCTACAGTCCATGGGTCACAAAAAGTAGGACATGACTTTCACTCTCTTACTCTGATAAATAAAAGGTACATGAGGGGCTTCCCAGGTGGTCTAGTGGTTAAGACTCTGCATTCCCAATGCAGGAGGCCCGGGTTGAAACCCTGGTCAGGGAACCAGACTTCGCATCCCCCAACTAACAGCCACAGTGAAGATCCCACGTGCTGCAACTAAGACCCAGCACAGCCAAACAAAAAAAATTTTTTTTAATCTGCCTTTTTTTAAAAAGGTAGATAAGTATAAGGAAGGCCAGGACGCTGCAGTGTACAAAGAGGCAGCTTGGAACCTTGTGCCAGTCAGCTCAGAAAACAGCAGAGAATGAGGAAAAAAATGAAACACTATAGAGCAAAAGAAAATCTAGACGTCCTCGGTCCTCAAGGGCTCAGCCTGCATCAGCCTGCCTTCCCTTCCCCTCCCCAACATCCTGGCCTCTAGATCAGGCTCCTGGCACAGTCCCTTTCCATGATGAAGCAAATGCCAGGGCGCTGTGCAGTGGTCACGTGCACACCTCACCTCAATCTGCTAAATCCCTTACTCCTGCCAAGGAATGGCCCATCGGGGTATCAGAAGTTGGCAGACATGCCAGATAACGACTCTTCATAAGGACAAAAGTTCAACTGGGAAACACCTCAGGACTAGCAAGCATGGCTACCCTAAGTAAGCTTTTCTTCTTTGTCCCCTCCCAAAAGACCCTCAGATACTAGGGTAATCTATAGTCCCCAAAGCACAGTCAAGCCTGCCATCAGCTGAAAGATAGCGCCAAGTCTTCTAGCCACCCCTGCACTAAAGCCCCAGGGAATGCCCTGACTTTCCCCAAGATGTAAGCAAGGTCAGCAGGCTCAGGGCAGCCAAGCGCCCTGAAGACCTGGGAAATTCTTTATACCGGGAAGCTCCCAGCCACCCTCACTCCTTTCTAAGTAGTAATATCCCCACCACCCTTCATGCACAGTGCTGGAAAAGGCCAGAAAACAACAACTGCTCTATTTCCCTCAGTCCTAGAGAGTCAACACAGGCTCACAATGTGTATGGACTATCCACACAGGACTTTCCTACCACTGTGCACCTGTTCACGGGAGTCCTCCCCGCCTACATAAAAATCAGAGCTGACCTTTACCAAGGTCTTATGACATACCAGGCACTGTGATAAAAGCTTTCCTTCATTTAATCCTCACAATAATCCCATGAGCAGATATTATCACCCCATTTTACTGACAGAGAGGCTTGGGTAGTTAAGTAATTTGTCCAAGGTCGTATTACTGGTGTGCAGCAGAAGAGCCAGGATTTGAATAAAGATCTCTCTGACCCTAGAACCTGTTCCCCTAAACCCTGTGCTGTGTCTCTCCACCCATCCACATCTCTCCCAGCCTTCAAAGTCCTTTGGTCTAGGAAAGCTGTAGAAGGAACAAAACCGGTCAGCCCCAGCACTGCACTCTCCCTGGCACCCCAAGTACCACTCAACCCCTCTTTTGGCAGATTGGTACCCTGGGCTCTCCCTCCCATCTGCTGACTCTGAGGTGTATGTTCTGTCCTCAGCATGTCCCAGCAACTAGCACAGCCCTTGGACGGCACTTTTCAGTGAAAAGACACTGACAGACTTTTCTCCCACCACCCAAACAGCAGTACGTCAAGTACCTCATCACATATGACCAGTCCAACACTCCCTTTCTGGAGGACTCCAACGTGAAGGCGGAAAGTCTCATAGGAAATGATGAGGATGGGAGAAGGCACTCTGGCACCACGCTGGTTCATAAATCCTTCTACGACAGAAAAGGTGTCAGGAGAGCAAGTCTGAGAATACGCTAAAGAAAAAACCAGTTTGATGATTCTGTAATTTAGCCTGGAAACAACTAAACTCTTTTTCATGGTAATTCTCTTATCTTCCACCCCCTCCTTGCCCTCGATCCCGGTTATCAGTGAGGATACACTTAAGAAAGGAGCAGGTTGTATGGAGGAGTGCAGTCATGTTTGTTAAGGCTCCTACCCAGCTTTTGGTCTATCTCGTCCTTAGTGCCTCCATCGATGGCCAGAGGTTGGATCCTCCCTCCAAGCCATTTCCCAACTTCATTGTACCAGTTCCTCACTAGGCTGGAGGGTGACACCACCACTGCCTTGTTGATTTCTGGCTTGCAGTCTGGACTCTGGCGCAGAAGCGTCCACATCAGTGTGATGCACTGCAGCGTCTTGCCCAGGCCCATCTCATCAGCCATGATGCAGCCATGGCTCCCAGGGATGCGCCGACTGGTGACACACTCCCACAGGAACTTTACTCCCTGGGGAACAGTAACAGCACTCAGCCCCCTTTGGCACCCCACTGCTGCTGCCCCAGGGATGACTCTCTCAGGCCCAGCCGCTGCCCAGCCCAAACCTCACCCCCACCCCCATTTACCTCTCTCTGATGAGGCCTCAAGACCTTACTCAAAATAGGATCAACAACCACATGGACAGGAAATTTTTCCCTGAGAGAAAACAACACAGAAAACAGAGCTCAGACACGGCAAGGGCACATCCTCAGAAAGCTATGTCCTGTGGATCCAGAGGCAGTTGCCTAAGAGACGACCTCCCTGGCCCGTGCGATCAAATCACAGCAAATTCCTCTCCAGGGTGAGAAAGCGAGGAGATGGGAATGGGTTCCCTACGTCATCACCTCAACATCCCCTGCACCCCTGAGTGAGCCTGGTGGGAAAGGATGAGGAAACCCACCAACTGGACATATTTACACACTCTTCCCCAGGTACTCTCCTCCCCACCTACTCACTCTCTGGATGGTACCGTCGTCATGACAGCATTCTGAAAACACATGCAGGTCCCAGGGTGAAACCACACCAAAGTGCTGTCTGCCCTCCAGGCTCTGTGCACTTACAGAGAGGACCACAACTGCTCAAGAAACACCAATGCACGTACTTGTCAAACTTCAGCTGGTCATGGGAGCTCAGTGGGGGAGGCTCATACAGAACCAAGGCACCTTCTTCCAGGGGGTCATGGAGGGCTCGGCGGACCCCAGCCCGTCTGAGGCCCAATGCCCGAGAGCCCAGAGGACCTAGAGACCAACAATTTGTCACTTGAGCCTCTAAGCTGAGGAGCTCCAGCCTGCCCAGGTTAAATGCCTGTCTTCACATAACTTTCCGAAGCTTCCACATGACCCTCTCCCCAGTACCTCTCCAGATGCAATTTGGGCACCTCTGCCTAACCATTAATCAGTCTGCCTTAGATATTACTTCTCCCACTCAACTACAAACTTCTGGCGGGGCCAGGTCTCTTTCATCTTAAAACAATCCTGGAAAGGTCTGAAACCCTAACAGGGCCTTTCAAGACTGAAAGCTCAAGTTTGCCTCCTCCCCCCAGCCCGAGTTAGCACAACGCTCTGTCCTTTGTACAGAGAGGGAAACCTGCAGAACCTAGACCTCTGACAGTCAACCTTGTAAAGGAAATGCTACTGGACTCATTTGGACTGAACGGAGCCTGGGTCCATCAGCCGCCCTGGCACACCAGAAGCTTCCTGCACACTGGCACATCCCCACCAAGATGAACGGCACTTAGTCTTGGTAACCCTTGCTGATCTTATCAAACACAGACCTCATGCAGGCCCCGGGAGGGTCACCCTACACATAGTCATCACTGGACTGGCATTTTTAACTCCAAGGTAAGCTTGTACTTACAAAAGCAGGTGTTTTGATCTATTTGGCCATATGCACACATGACTAATTTAAGAAACAGAAGAGTCTCCACTTTTACCTTGATAATTTGGAATGGGGATTTTGAAAGGCTTTGACAAAATGCTTCGAATAAATGCTTCCTAAAAAGAGAAGAAACAAGGATTCAGAACTGCTTGGAGATGTTATGGGATATTTTTATAAACACAGTCAAAAATGCCCATGTAAGCATCATATTTAGAGCACTGTAGTTTGACTACACCTCATTCAGATGCATCTAGAACAGAAGATGTGCTCCATATTAAATTATTAGGTTTTGTACAATGGCTTTCATCTTTGAGGCTTTGCACGATGTTCTACAAATCCTCAGGGACAGGACAGTGCCAAAGCAAGTACCTGGCCTTGGTCAACCACAAGACTCAGAACCTTTAGCTCATGAAAGATCATGCTAAGCAAGCATACCTAACTATTCCCTAGGCTGCAGTGCCTTAAGAAAGCACCACAAACCGACCCAATCCCAATACTAACAGAACTCTCAAGTCTAGATTCAACCACTATCCTATAGGGCTACATCTTTCCAAGCATAGCTCACACTTCTTTTGTAATCTCTGATAAATCCTGCTTACTGCTTCTAATTCCCATATCAATTTTTACATCAGCCTCCTTGGGAACTAAACAGCCCTTCTAAGAGTAGTGGTCACAGGAGAAAAGGGAGCAGAGGTATCAGTAAAATAATGTTGATAACAACCAAAATGACAGCAATAGTGATGACTAATAATGTATGTCAGATACAGTGCTAAGTCCTTGCATTCATGTTACCAATCCTCATTAATAGCTCTTTGAAGTCTGTATATTACTGGCACCCCTATTTTACAGATGAGCAAATTGAGGCTGAGTGGTTTCCCAAGTCACACAAACATGACATCTGTAGGACTTTCCTGATTCCAGGGCCTTTATTTGTAACAGATGGGCAATATGGCTTCCTAACCCAACCTGTTTGGATATAGCATGTGGATCAGCCTAGAGTCAACAGCTTCCTGCATGGAACGGTACAAGAGAGGAGAAAACATGAGCCAAGAGGACATGAGAGAGAGGGCAAGCCAATCACCAAAAAAGCCAGGGACAAGGATGACAGGAAGTCTCTGTGCCATCACTTCAGCCTGGAATCAGCATTGGGCTACTGGGCTGGGGCAAAAGTCCACAGTGTCAGCTCCTGAGCTGACAACTCCCATCGAAGTTCTCAACTATAGACACCTGAGCCCTCTAGGGAATTACAATAGCCTGTGAACCTCAACAGAATAAGAGTTAGCCAAGAGAGCAAGGAAAAAATAAGAGCAGAAACGCTGAAGGAAGTCTTAACGGAATACATTAGTAGGAAAGTAATGAAAAATATTCCCTTCTAGCAAAAACGCAGTTTAATAGGGAAAAAAAGCAATTGCCCTGAAATTTTTATCTTTTTATTCTGATCCACCTGTATAGATTATAAATTAAATTCTAGAAACTCAATGTACTTTAAAGAAGAATGTAATGAATATATATGGCAATGCACTGCAAGATAGAAAAGAAATGTGGAGAACTGAACTTCATCACCATGCTTAAATAACACAAGGCCAGGGTTGGAGAAAGGCTCCAATTCTTTATTTGCATATTTCTTTGCAGCTGAATAAAATTTTTTGATTATTTTTAATTATCAAAGAAAGGATAATGAGAAATTTATACATGAAAGATGCTAACAAAAAGCTACCATTAAGTCAAAGACGAGGAAAAGGAAAAAGATGGACTCAATTTCTTCCCTAACTTGGCATCAATTCTGCTTTTAATTCTGAAACTGAGATATTATTTTCAAGATTATCAATTTAAGAGGCTAGTATTAAAGCTCTAAGTAGCCAAGAATGTATGCTCCAAATTTAAAAAGACTTTCAGTAAAACCCAGGAGCCACAAGTTCTGCAGGTAGAAGTGCAGGCTTGTGGAACTACTGTGGAAGGAGGCGAGGACTCCTGGCTAAAACCATCCGAGGGCACAGCCTGCAAGACTTGCAATGCAGCTTCCAAGAATCTGGTCTGGGAATAGTCACTAGACTCTGACAGAGGCAGGGGAGAAAGCAGGCTCTCACTCGGTTCATTTAGTTACTGAAAATCACACCACCCTTTGCTCCTGATGACAGAAGAGGGAGAAGAACATTCCTCCGCCCCACCAAGGTCAAGGCTTCCCTCTCCCACAGACATTCTATCAGGCCTGCCTGATCTCTCTCTCTCTCAAGCTTCTCCCTCCACCAGCTCTATTCTCACCAGCATTTAAGATACTTAACTCTCTCCTATCTTAAAAACAAAATGTCTTTTGACCCCATATCTCCACCCTTTCAAACTTCTAGAAAAAGTAGTCTGTTTCCCCCTTATCTCCCACTCCTATCTTCTGAAATGATTCTGCCCAAGGTCACCAGTGGCCTACAAGACCTTAACTCCAAGAGATATTTTTCTACCCTATCTTACTAGACAAAGCTGGTCAGTCTTTCCTCTCAAATAGTCTCTGCTTTTGACTTCCATGACACCATTCTCCCACTATTTTGTCTTCCTGGGACATTACACTCAGTTGCCTAATGGCCTCCTCTTCTTCTGTCCAATCCCTTTAAAAGTCAGTGTTTCTCAGGGTTTGACCTTAAGTTCTTCTTACTATACATTCACATGGACACACCAATACACTTTTTGGAGGTGTCAAACTATGCCAATCACCTCAAATCTATTTCCAGTCCATAACACTCTCCTAGGTACCACATGCACATGTGCAAACCTAGACAACCCACAGGACTTCAAACTCATTGTGTCTAAGCTGAAGTCTGCCCCCAGGGCTGCACTGAGTTCTGTAGTCCTAAAGCATTTTTTTCCCTCTGGGGATCCTTCCTCCACAGCTTTCACACAGGCTGTTCCCTTTACCTGGAACATTTCCTACTCTCTTCACCTGGCAAACTCCTCACAGTCTTCAGGACCCGACCTAATCAGCATGTCCCTCAGATTCGAGTCTCCACCAGCCTCCAGACTGTTAGGCCTCCTGTTTGCAAACTCTCAGCACCCTCACACTTATCTCATAAGATAATCCTGAATTAAAACAGTTCCAGAGGACTAATACTACTTTTTTAAGCTCAAGAAACAATTAAACAATATTACCTTAGTGAATTATATACATATGGTAAAACTATCACAAAAATCAAGGGATGATGAACATAGTTAGAATGGTGGTACCTCTGGGAATGGGAAAAGAATTATGACTGAGATGATGTTCTAGCCCTGGGTGATGGGTTCACAAGAGTTATTTTGGTTTATATCTTATATACATTATACATATTATGTTTCTGTATTCATCAAATAGTATATAAAATGTTTTCTGAATGCATAAATAACTAACCTCCATTATACATTCCTATCATCATATTCCCATTTTTCCTTCAAAATGTCCCTATAAAGGAAAACACAATCCTGTGTCTCTACCACTGCAACAAAAACAATAAAGCACCTAGGAATAAACCCTGCTACAGGTCAGCCTTGGTGGTCCAGTGGTTAGGAATCCACCTGTCAATGCAAGGGACATGGATTTGATCCCTGATCCGGGAAGATTCCACCTGCGGAAGAATCAGTACTTGTAACCTGCGTCACAACTCCTGAAGCCCTTGCGCCCTAGAGCCCATGATGCACAAGAGAAGCCACTGCAATGAGAAGCCCACTCACAGCAACTACAGAGCAGCACCTGCTTACCACAACTAGAGAAAGCCTGTGGGCAGCAAGAAAGATCCAGGACAGGCCAAAAAAAAAAAATTCCTACCTACAGAGGCAAAGGCCCTAAGGCCCTGGTTATTTAACTTATACGCAAAGTACATCATGCAAAATGCCCGGCTGGATGAAGCACAAGCTGGAATCAAGATTGCCGAGAGAAATATCAATAACCTCAGATATGCAGATGACACCACCCTTATGGCATAAAGTGAAGAGGAACGAAAAAGCCTCTTGATCAAGGTGAAAGAGGAGAGTGAAAAAGTTGGCTTAAAGCTCAACAATCACAAAACAAAGATCATGGCAGCTGGTCACATCACTTCATGGGAAATAGATGGGGAAACAATGGAAACAGTAACAGACTTTTTGGGCTCCAAAATCACTGCAGATGGTGACTGCAGCCATGAAATTAAAAGATGTTTACTCCCTGGAAGAAAAGCTATGACCAACCTAGACAGCATATTAAAAAGCAGAAACATTCTTTTGCGTACAAAGGTAAATCTAGTCAAAGCTACAGTTTTTCCAGTAGTCATGTATGGATGTGAAAGTTGAGAACTATAAAAAAAGCTGAGCACTGAAGAACTGATGCTTTTGAACTGTGGTGTTGGAGAAGACTCCTGAGAGTCCCTTGGACTGCAAGATCAAATCAATCAATTCTAAAGGAAATCAGTCCTGAATACTCACTGGAAGGACTGATGCTAAAGCTAAAGCTCCAATACTTTGGCCACCTGATACAAAGAAGCAACTCATTAGAAAAGACCCTAATGCTGGGAAAGATTGAATGCAGGAGAAGGAGACAACAGAGGATGAGATGGTTGGATGGCATCACCAACTCGACGGACATGAGTCTGAATAAACTCTGGGAGTTGGTGATGGACAGGGAGGCCTGGGGTGCTGCAGTCCATGGCGTCACAAAGAGTTGGACACGACTGAGCAACTGAACTGACTGACTGAGGCAAAAGGCCTGTATGCAGAAAAGTATAAGATAATGACAAAAGAAATCAAAGATACAAACAGATGGAGATATCCCATGTTCTTGGATTGGAAGAATCAATATTGTGTAAACATAAATGAGTATACTACCCAAAGCAATCTATAGATTCAACGCAATTCCTATCAAATTACCAATGGCATTTTCCATAGAACTAGAAAAGAAAATTTTACAATTTATATGGAAACAGAAAAGACCTTGAATAACTAAAGCAATCTGGAGAAACAAAAATGAAGCTAGAGGAATCAGGCTCCCTGACTTCAGACTATACTACAAAGCTACAGTAATCAAGACACTGGTTCAAAAACAAAAATATAGACCAATGGAAAAAGACAGACAGTCCAGAGATAAACCCACACACCCATGGTCATCCTATCTACGACAAAAGAAGCAAGAAAATACAACAGAGAAAAGACTTCAGTAAATGGTGCTGTGAAAACTGGACAGCTACATGTAGAAGAATGAAGTTAGAACACTTCCTAACACCATACACAAAAATAAACTCAAAATGGGTTAAACACCTGAATGTAAGGCTATACACAATAAAACTCTTATTAGAGGGAAACAGGCACAACACTCGGATCTTTTTTGATGCATCTCCTAATGAAAATAAAAACAAATGAGACTTAATTAAATGTAAAACCTTTTGCACAGTAAAGGAAACCATAAACAAGACAAAAAGACATCCCTCAGAATAGGAGGAAATATTTGCAAATGAAGAAACTGAAAAAGCATTAATCTCCAAAATATACAAACAGCTCATGCAGCTCAATATCAAAAAAACAACCCAATCAAAAAATGGGCAGAAGACGTAAATAGACATTTCTCCAAGGAAACCATACAGATGGCCAAACAAACACATGAAAAAATGCTCAACATAACTAATTAGAGGAACGCAAATCAAAACTACAATGAGGTATCAACTCACACCCATCAAAATGGCCATCATTAATAAAATCTACAAACAATAAATGCTAGAGAGCGAGTGAAGAGAAGGAAGTTCTCTTGCACTGTTGTTGGGAATATAAACTGGTACAAACACCATGGAGAACAGTATGGAGGTTCCTTAAAAAAACTCAAAATAGAACTAGCATATGAACAGCAATCTCACTACTGGACATAGAGAAAACCATAATTTAAAAAGACACATGTAGTGGTCAGTTGTGTCCAACTCGTTATGAACCCATGGACCACAGCCTGCCAGGCTCCTCTATGGGTTTCCCAGGCAAGAATACTGGAGTGGGTTGCCATTTCCTTCTCCAGGGGATCTTCCCGACCCAGAGATCAAACTCTCATCTCCTGCATTGGTAGGCAAATTGCTTACTACTGAGCCACCTGGGAAGCTCACACCTGAAACTAACACAACACTATAAATCAACTATACTCCAATAAAAAATTTAAAAAATGAAATATCAACTCTCTAAAGCAAAAAATAAAGTTATTACAAAATAATGATTATACTTCCTTGTGCTGCACGTCCTTGTTGCATATTTTATTAAAAAAAATATATAAAGACTGATGTATCCCAATGTTCATTGCAGCACTACTTACAATAGCCAGAACACGGAAATAACCTAAATGTTCACCAACAGAGGAATGGATAAAGAATAGATAGTATATATGTGTGTGTCCACAATGGAATTAGCCATAAAAAGGAATGAAATTGGGTCATTTGTGGACACATGGATGGACCTGGAGATTTGTTATAAATGAGTGAAGTAAGCCAGAAAGAGAAAAACATGTATTAATATATATATGTGGAATCTAGAAAAATGGTATAGATGATCTTATCTTCAAAACAGAAATAGACACACAGAAGTAGAGAACAAAGGCATGGACACCAAAGGGGAAAGGGAGAGGGTGGGATGAATTGGGATTGACATATATACACTCTTGACACTATGTATAAAATAACTAATGAGAATCTACTGTATAGCTCAGGGAACTCTATTCAGTGCTCTGTGGTGACCTAAATGGGAAGGAAACCCAAAAAGAGGGGAGATATATACACATATGGCTATTTACTTTGCTGCACAGCAGAAATTAACACAATATTGTAAAGCAACTATACTCCAATAAAAATTAAAAAAAACAATCTTGCGTCTCCTCTGTTCTCAATACTACACTATTTCTGACACCTGACATGTGGGTTTTCCACACATCAAGCAAATCTTCGTTTCCACTTGGGTTCCCTACACCTTAATTCCAACACTATCTTCCAGGAGAAAACATCAGAAGCAAACCTCAAGTCTAGGTGCTTCTAACCACAAAGTGAAAGTCGCTCAATCAGCTCCTTGCGGACCCCATGGACGGTAGCCTGCCAGGCTCCTCTGTCCATGGGATTTTCCAGGCAATACTGGGGGGGAGGGGGATTGTCATTTCCTTCTCCAGGGGATTTTCCCAACCCTGGGATCGAACCCGAGTTTCCTGCATTGCAGGCAGAGTCTTGAAAGGCTCTGACCCCAAGCTACAAATCAAATGTTACAACCCCTTCCTTAGATTAATTCGCTAGCTGGTTCAGAGAACTCAGATAAAGTTTACTTACTAGATTACTGGTTTACCACAAATGATATTAAAAGATATGAATGAATAGCCAGATGAACAGACACACAGAGGGAGGCGGTCTGGGAGAGCGGTGAACACTGGAGCTGCTGGCCCAGAGGAGCTTCGAGAGTGCCTCTTCCTGACTTCCTGCTCACTAACCAGGAAGTTCTCCTGCTGCTGCTGCTAAGACGCTTCAGTTGTGTCCGACCCTGTGTGACCCAGAGAAGGCAGCCCACCAGGCTCCCCCGTCCCTGGGATTCTCCAGGCAAGAGTACTGGAGTGGGGTGCCACTACCTTCTCCGGGGAAGTTCTCCAAACTCTCCCAAACCTTTTGTGTTTCTAAGGAGGCTTTTGACACAGGTTGGACTGATTAAACATTGACCATTGGTGGGCTGGTTCCCCTGGCAACCAGTCCCAAAGTTAAGTGCTTTCCAAAGTCATCTTATTAGCAAACTTAGGTGTGGCTGAAAGGGGTTCATTAGGAATAACAGAAGACATCTTGATCCCTCTTATCATTTAAATTCCAAAGGTTTCTGGAGCTGTGTCTTGGTGTCCTTCAGAAGGTTTAGCGTAAAAAGCTTTGGATGGAGCTAGGCAGATATGACAACTATGTAACTTTAAGCAAATTATTTAACCCCTCTAGGATTCAGCTTCCTTATCTTAAAAAAATGAGTTACATGAGATAATGCACATAACCTGCCATGGTGGTGATTACTTTTGATTTTACTAAAGGATACAGTGAAAGCTATAGGACTCTAGTACTTCTTAAAAGCCATTATGCAGAATCAGAGACAGATCTCTGACGGGTTCCAACACTTTGCCTAAATGGGAAGGCCTTCACTCTCTGCACCTTCTTGTGTCAGCAGTCTCAGCCACCTGAGAGTTGGTGCCCAAGTAGCTATAACAGGGGGAATTCCAAGTCAGGTACACTAAGGAAATCTCTAAGAAAAGAGGCCTTTTCCAGGCCCCAGGAGCTGTGGCCAGGCCCAAAGCTCCCACTAAAGCATCTGCTGGCTACTGTGTGAGGACTTAGGGAGCCTCTCTAAACAAAAGAGGGCACACACAGACATCGACAGGTTACAGCTCGGGCTTACATGCTGACTGCTGTCCAGACAGGGTGGTCGATTCGTTAGTTGAGTCAAAGGTTTCCGAAAAGGAGACAGGAAACACTCCTGGCTCTGGGTCTCACAGCTGGATTTCTTAGGTTTCTTAGGAGTCTAGGAGAGAGAATTGGGGAAGGTGAAGTCTGGATGATACAGAGTTAGCCAGAGTGACAACTAATATTTAAAATCTCATTAAGTGTAAAGCACTGTTCTAAATTCTTCACATGTGTTATATCATCTTCACAGTAATCCTAAAATACGTCTTTACATCCTGATGTAACGGGTGAGAACACTGGAGCTTAGTGAAGTTAAAGAACTTGCCTAATTTGAGGGGCAGTGAAAAGTAAAAGTCGCTCAGCCCTGACCAACTCTGCCTCCCTGTGGACTATACAGTCCATGGAATTCTCCAGGCCAGAATACTGGAGTGGGTAGCCATTCCGTTCCCCACCCAGGAATCAAACCAGCACTGCAGGCGGATTCTTTCCAACTGAGCTATCAAGGAAGCCCCGAGGGGCAATGGAAGAAGTGAATGAAGTGGGCCTATGATGGGCAAGTCCAACAGTAGCATATTCAAGCTGCCCACAAATCTTCACTCCAAAAGCCCCAAGGAATGACTGAGTGACTCTTTGCTTTCCTCTCAGGGTTTACCAATGGAGGACAAGAGTAGAGCTGCTCCCAACTCCCAGGCCGCTCTCGTCAGTCCCCACCATGTCTGTGAGAACACCAGCACTGAAAGCATTTTCTGGAGCAACCCGGAGCAGACAACACCAAGTGCTCCCCCAAGTTCAAGTCTGAGACCCATGTAAGTGGCAGGGGACAGCCAAGGCAGCCTGCACACCAGCAGTGCAGCTACAAAACGAGCCCCACTGGGCCATCAGGCAAGAATCCACTTGTAGCAGCTTGCCAAGGTATCTGAAGCTACAAGGCCCACCTGAAACAAACACCAGACCCCTTCCACTCTCTCTATAGGCTTTTACTCACATGTTGCAACCACCACAAACTGCCTTCTAGATATTTCTTAGCTAATCTCTTCCTCCAAAGTTCCAATGGTCAAACCACTGCTTCTTGAACTGCTCTCTCTGAAGTGCATGCTACATCATCATTCTACTGATTTACGTTACATAGGTCCTACCCACAGCCAGCCCCAAAAAGCCTCCAAGGCAGGGCCGAGTCCAAAGTCAAACGTGGTGCCCTTGATTATCTGCAGGGACTGGAGGGGCGGCACCACCCCTCCAATCAAGGCCCAAGGAAGCTCAGATTTTACCATAGGCCCAGTGCACCCTACTGTTCTGTGACACTGGGCAGGTGACAAAGAGAAAAAAGAGCTGCTAGTTGCTGCTGGGGCCTCCTCTCCCTTTTTCCCAAGGGAGCCAAAGGGTCCAAGCCAATCAGCTCTTTGCTTTGGAACATAGCAAATTTTCCTATCAGGAAAACTGAGGCATACTAGCTTTTAGTGAGCACCTTGAGGACAAAGATTTTTATCCAGTTCGATGCCTGACACATAGTAAGCACTCACTAAAAGGACAGTAAGCACTGAAAGGCTTCTGGAGGTGACAGGGTACGTTTCATGTAACCCCAGAAACCAAGTCTAGGATTCCTCTCTGCCTAAACAGCCCTGCAACCCCACGTTCCCTATCCCCTTGAGGGCAGAGTACTCACCACTGCTCCAGGCTGCCAGTCTTCATCATCAGAGGGTCCGTCTTCCGGTTTTCTCTTGGCCAGCTGGCTTGGAGCTAAGCTCCTCCTCTGTAAGAAGAGGACGGAAACAGTCCATTAGACCCAGCCATACNGGTTCAACAACTACTAACTGATAAACCTGTTTAAGAGTCTATGAAGTGACAGAGATATCTTCAATTAAACATCATCTGCAGGTTTTCCCTAATCAGCACTGCCCTTCTGCAACATTATCTCTATTGAGTTTCTCCTCCCACTTTGATACATTATTTAAGACTGTTCAATCACAACTTTCCTGGTGGTCCAGTGGTTAAGACTTCAGCTTCCAGTGCAGGAGAGCGTGGGTTGATCCCCCTGTTGGGAAACTAAGATCCCACATGCCTGGAGGCCAAAAACACAAAACATAAAACAGAAGCAATATTGTAACAAATTCAATAAAGACTTTGAAAACAGCCCACATTTTAAAAAAATCTTAAAAAAAAAAAAAAAGACATCAAACCTGAGCCTGAATTTGTAGAAAACATTTTTCAGAGCTCTGTGATTTCCATCTATTTAGATGTTTGAATGAAAATGAGCTTCCCCCTACACATGCTAACCCTACATCCTTACTGTCCTTGGACCCTGACAAATCAGGAAATAGAGCTGAATTTTATTTCCACAGTGAAAGGTTCATGTTTGCCGGCACAAGCTTATGTAGAAACTGTCTCAAGAGCTGTTCAGTTCCTGGTGAGCTGGGCCCTGACCAAGCTCCAAAGTCCAAAGAAAGACATTCCAACAGAACCAAACGGCTGATCATAACACAAACACAAGTTACCTTTCACAAGCGCTGACAAAACAGGAAACACTGAGTGAATATATGATCCAGCAAACTAATTCCTGGACATATATCCAGACAAAACTGTAATTCAATAACATACACGCACCCCAATGTTCACTGAAGCACTGTTTATTATTCAAAAAGATGTATGTACCCCTATGTTCACAGACAGCACTGTTCACAAAAGCCAAGACATGGAAACAACCTAAATGCTCACTGTACAGATAAATGGATAAAGAGGTAGTACATACATACAGTGGAACACTACTCAGCCATTAAAAAGAATATGCCGTTTGCAGCAACATGGACCTAGAGGTTATCATACTAAGCGAAGTAAGTCTGAAAGATACAGACAAATACTGTGTGATATCACTTATATGCAGAATCTAAAATACAATACAAATGAACTTATCTGTGAAAAAGAAACAGCCTTGCAGACTAAAGACTTGTGGTTGCCAAGAGAAAGTGGGATAGGAAAGGGATGGATGTGGAGTTTGGGAATAACAGGTGCAAACTATTATATAGAGAATGGATAAACAACAAGGTCCTAATGTATAGAACAGGGGACTAGATTCAATATCTTGTAATAAACCATAATGGAAACAATGTGAAAAAGTATATATATATATATATATATATATTCAGCTATATCAGCTGAATCATTCTGCTGTACAGCAGAAATCAGCACACTGTAAATCAACTATACTTCAATAAAATTTTTAAAAATTAATTTTTCAATAAAACCATGAATCTATTGGTTTTTATGAGACAAACATACTTTAAAAACCTTTGCTATAAATGGCTTTGAAAAAGGGAGTCTCTATTGGAACTAGTCAGATCAGACTGGAAACACTAAATGTGGAAAGATGATTTTTTTTCTAAATACCACCTTATGCATGAGCGTAAACGGGTGGTAACATTTTAGCAGAAGGGAGCAGCAATCTGTTGTTTGGACAGCCCAGTCATCACTGCCACTTTTCTGGTGAGATGCTGATATTCCTTTTCGGAGGGACTTTCTTCTCCCAGACGCTCAGTCCAGGTGGTTTGGGTAGAGCTGATTCTGCCCTTTCTCCCCTCTGAGGGGCAGGGAGCACACACATGACCAGGACCTTCCATCTTCCTATTGACATGACCCAAGCTGGCACAGTGACATTCAATCCCAGCAATGGAACCCTTAGGAAGGAGACATCTCTATCTGCCAGAATCAAAGCTAGTAGAGTATGGGCCTGGAGCTGCTGGTGACCACACTGTCGCCTCATGGAAAAAACCTGTCTGCATATAAAGCCAACCAAGAAGAAAACAGAGCCAAGAAACACGACGACCCCTCAAAACAGCATCATTTGAATCCCTGGAAACAAGACGATCCCTCAAAACAGCATCATTTGAATCCCTGGAAACAAGACGATCCCTCAAAACAGCATCATTTGAATCCTTGGAAACAAGACGACCCCTCAAAACAGCATCATTTGAATCCCTGGAAACAAGACGATCCCTCAAAACAGCATCATTTGAATCCCTGGAAAGTGCTATGCTTGTTTAAATCTACCCTGAACCTTTCAATAACATGAGTCAACAACACATCCCTCCTGTATTTTGACTAGAACCAGTGTGAGGGGGATTTCTGCACATACATCCAAAAGAGCTCCTCCCGGAACCTGAGTAAATCAATACTGAGTAAATCACAACACCAGAATGTGAAACTGGAAGCACTTCAAACTTAAAGCTTTTTCAATGAAAGGAAGTCATTTTCTGTAGGAAACTTCCATGGGGACCTTGTGCTGAAGTGATTTCCACTAGGTCACTGCTCATCTTTAAGACATCAGGGTATTTAACATCTTAATCTCTTATGGGGTTTAGTCGCTCAGTCATGTCTGACTCTTCGTGACCCCATGGAATGTAGTCCACCAGACTCCTCTGCCCATGGGATTCTCCAGGCAAGAATACTGGAGTGGGTTGCCATGAACCCAGGTCTCCAGCACTGCAGGGAGATTCTTCACCATCTAAGCCACCAGGAAAGCCCACACTTCACAGTAACAAGACAATGGCGACTTCACACTAGCAGCAGAACATCGAAGCTTCTAAAAAAATTCAGGACTCAAAAATTGTTTTTACGATACCAGGAAATGAAACCCTGAGTGAAAACAACGACTGGAAGAGGCAAAAACTTGTGACGTTTTTGTGTGCTGAAGCACTAATGGCAGCTTTAATGAGCAAGCAAATGATCTTCTCTAATGATAAAATCCTAAGAGAGAAAGAGAAAAATGTCCTTTTATCCAGACTCCCTCCCTCCAAGCTGGGAATATTTAAATCTGAATTATTCCTCAGAGTCCTTGCACTCATGCAGAGTACACCGATGATGAAAAAGTGACACATATACTACATTGTAGACCAACAGCCAAGAAAGGAAAATTAAGAGCCCTGTTCAAGTGCACTGCTGCATGAGCACTGAATGCTGAGCACCTCCCGACTGGATATGCTCAGAAACATTTTTCAAAAGAATAAAAACACATGTATTTCCATAAGAGTGAAAACAACGACTGGAAGAGGCAAAAACTTGTGACGTTTTTGTGTGCTGAAGCACTAATGGCAGCTTTAATGAGCAAGCAAATGATCTTCTCTAATGATAAAATCCTAAGAGAGAAAGAGAAAAATGTCCTTTTATCCAGACTCCCTCCCTCCAAGCTGGGAATATTTAAATCTGAATTATTCCTCAGAGTCCTTGCACTCATGCAGAGTACACCGATGATGAAAAAGTGACACATATACTACATTGTAGACCAACAGCCAAGAAAGGAAAATTAAGAGCCCTGTTCAAGTGCACTGCTGCATGAGCACTGAATGCTGAGCACCTCCCGACTGGATATGCTCAGAAACATTTTTCAAAAGAATAAAAACACATGTATTTCCATATATGGGTAAAAGTTCCCCTATCTTTTGCATTACAAATTTTTGCATTTATATACGTCTATTTGAAAGGGGAAGCAAGAGAAGCTTCACTGGGAAAACTGTATTAGGTTGATGATGACCCACCTTCCTAATTGATTTAGATCCCTTTATTGTGATTTTCCCAATCAACTTACAGATGCTACTCAATAAGTTAGAGAATATCTCATTATCCAATTCAAAACAAAGTTGAACGTTAATTGCAAAGGTCAGCTGTAAATCTATTATAGATCTTTGGTGAATCACAGGTCTGTGATCAACCTGCATATCCAGGGCAGCTACAAATCAAAATAACAGAACTCCAGTACAGCCCCTCTGGCCAGTGGTTCCACAGTTCCTCCTACTGGAGAAGTTCAATATCAGATGATCAAGAGAGAGGTTAAAGTCATCAATATTCGAATATCAGTATTTTCCCTCTCTGAACGACAAGATCATCATAAAACCATAGGATAAAAGGATACTCACCAGGCCTTCAACTGTTCCGCTCCTACTTTTAGAAAAGGACCACACAAAAATATCATAGACTGCAGATCTCCTCAAAATAATACCTCAAAGCACTCCATTCCATTTTCTACCACCAAAACTATCTTAAATTACTTAAACTCAGTCTAAGTTCTTTCTGTCTTGTTGACTGACTACTCAAAGGGTAAAAAAAATTGCTGCCTGCTATCTAATTATTGTATTGTTTCTTACTTTTAATACTGAAAAGAACCTCAGACTTCTTTTCTCTACCATTCACTATGCATGCAACCTTGGCTATATCATTGAATTTTCCTAGATCTAAATTTCCTCTTCTACAAAATAAAACATCAGGACAAATCTGCAGATTCTTAAGGCTTTCCCTAAGTTAAAGTTCATCATGTAACTGTGGATTGATTATTGTTCCCTAGACTCTGTTCAGAGAAGGCAATGGCACACCACTCCAGTCCACTTGCCTGGAAAATCCCAAGAATGGAGGAGCCCGGTGGGCTGCAGGCCATGGGGTCGCTAAGAGTCGGACTTGACTGAGAGACTTCACTTTCACGCATTGGAGAAGGAAATGGCAACCCACTCCAGTGTTCTTGCCTGGAGAATCCCAGGGACGGGGGAGCCTGGTGGGCTGCCGTCTATGGGGTCACACAGAGTCAGACACGACTGAAGTGACTTAGCAGTAGCAGCAGACTGTTCTACCTCTTAAACACATGCCTCATTTGCATTTTTCCTAACTCCCTGGCTGTTTCTTGTCAATTCCCAAGGGGAAAAAATGATAATAATAAAGTAAAAAGAGTTCAAACAAGAACACTTCAGTGCTATTCATTGATCCCCCACGTCACAATAGACACCCCTGGAGAACAGGAGGTGAGCTAACTCAGCAAACAGTAAACATCTAAAACACAGCAGGTACATATCAGGAGTAACAATAGTCATCCCTTTGTCATTAGAAATAACTCTCTCCAATTTGTAAATGAGGTTTTCGGTGTTTTATTGTTGTTGTTATTTTTGAAAATGGATGTGTGATAAGATGCTGTGTAGGGGAAGGAAGAACTTTGTGCACATGAGCTCATGGTAGTTCCTCAGAATATGCTGGAATGAATGAAGGGTTGAAAAAATTCCTAGTCACACAATTCAAAATAACACTGGGACAAAGGCAACTGTGTGTTGGACACCAAGGCTTATTTCACATTCGCACTCAACTATGCATACATATGACACACTAAAAGTTGCCATGTGCCAATTTAAATAATGGCACATCTATACCCCACCCTTTGCCCTAAAGACTATCTTAATAGCGCTGGTGCCCAGCCTTAAAGGATGATGGGGAAATAGCTCAACAGTCTCTCATTCTCCTAGACTCTTGTTACTTTGATGGTATCAATAATCATAAGTTTGTTATCTTCACATCTGCTTGGGCAGCATCAATGTTCCAACTGCAGTAGCCAAACTTAAACTTTTCCAACAGTTTAAAAAACCAGACCATAAGTAGCTCACTCCACAATCTTTACTTGGAATGAAATATGCCCCAGTTCAGGTTATTCCGGGTTAATATCCAGGAACCACTTTGAGAAGCAGCCATACAGTGGATAGAAACCATAAAACCAAGCAAGATAAAGAATCTGACTGCTGATGTCAAGATCATAAACTGCATGGACTCAATATGGTCTTATCAGACACTCCCAATTCCACTTTTGGGACTGCTCCCAGGAGGTTTGATGTCATATCAAGAACAAATGTCCATCACTGACCAGGAGAAGGTGAGTCAGGAAGGCCTAGATAGTGACTTCCACACAACGGGCATGGACTTTGGCTAAAAGTAGGAAAACTCCTTGTTTTCCCATGACAACTCTCTAGAACCATTAATTCTGCTTTTTGCAAATACTATACAAAGAGGAAACGTCAACACATATGGACTGGGGTTAGAGGAAAGAGATCTAATGGGAACATCTAATCCTTTATCAATCAGTCAGAGTTGTGGAGAGTATGCATGGGCTTCTAAATCAAGACCTTTCAAAGAAGATACCATGTGGACCCTGAATCTCAAGGAGGGCTAAGTAGTGCTTTCAACCACCTATATCATTAAAAGTAGAGAGGATATATTTTTCACAGCATCCATAAGCTACTCTAAAAATTAACAAGGTTCTTGAGCATTTTTAAAAATTCACAAAACTAAGCTTCTTCATGATAGTGATGAACATCTACCTCAACTTTGAGTCCCCTATATCCACTCCGGTTTCAAGAGATAAGTTGCTGCGGTTTAGTAAGTGTTGCTTGCCAATGCAGGAGACGCAGGTTTGATCCCTGAGTCGGAAAGGTCCCCTGGAGAAGGAAATGGCAACCCACGCCAGTATTCTAGACTGGGAAATCCCACGGACAGAGGAGCATGACTGGCTAGTCTACGGAGTCGCAAGAGAGTCAGTCACATCCTAGCAAATAAACAACAGTAATGTGCTTATCAACCCACCTACCTACAGTTAGAACCGTCAGTGGTTTAAAGAGTTATTAACACATTTAAACTGAAGTTTGCATTTGCAAAATTTCTAAACAGGTTACACTTAAAAGGGCCTATCACTCCAAGGTACACTCTAAAAGACATATGTTAATAAGATGTGGTATGTGTGCATGTGTGTGTGTGTGTGTATGTATATAATGGAATATTAGCCATAGAAAATGAAACAATGCCCTTTGCATCAGCATGGAGGGACCTAGAGAGTATCACAGTAAGTAGATCAGGGAGAGGAAGATAAACATACAGTATCACTTACATGCAGAATCTAAAAAAGTATACAAATGAATTTATTCACAAAATAGAAACAAACCCAGAAAACAAACTGACAATTACCACAGCAGATAGAGTGGGAGAGATAAATTAGGAATTTGGGATTAATATGTATGCAATACTATATATTAAAAAAAAACAGGAAAACAAGGACCTACTCTATAGCACTGGGAGCTACACTCAATATCTTATAATAATCTATAATGGAGAAGAATCTGAGAAAAAATAGATACAAAAGTATATGTATAACATAGTCACTTTGCTGTTCACCTGAAACTAACAACATTGTAAGTTAACTGCAACTCAATAAAAAATATACATAGTATAGAAAAAAAAAATTTAAGTATATAAAACTACCAAGTTGGGAACGGCAAGACTATCAGCCATCACACTTGAGTAATGCTTCCACATGCTAAGCTCTAGACATGTAACATGAATAAAAATGCAGTAAAGATTATTCAGAAATTTATCCAATGGAAGGAGAGTACAGAAAGTCACCTAAAAAGACTCCATCAGTAACTAATACAAAATCACTGAATAAGATCAAGAGGAAAAAAGAAAAAAAGGTCCTTACGTGCCAAATTATCATTTGTGTCATAAACTTTTTTCTCCAAAAGGACAAAAAAATATGTTCAACCAATAGAGTTATACTCAGACAAGGGGGAATTTCAAGATGGATAAAGCCATCTGTGACCCTCTAAAAAAGTCCAAGTTCCAATCTAGTAATATGTTCTTACAGCATAATTAAGTACATTTGGGGTATTAAAATTAATTGGAGCACAGACACTCAAACAGAAATTTACAGTATTCACAGGAATATTTACAGGGCTTCCCTGGTGGCTCAGCTGGTAAAGAATCTGCCTGCAATGCAGGAGACCAAAGTTTGATCCCTGGGTTGGGATGATCCCCTGGAGAAGGGAATGGCAACCCACTTCAGTATTGCCTGGAGAATTCAATGAACAGAGGAGCCTGGTGGGCTACGGTCCATGGGGCTGCAAAGAGTGGGACACGACTGAGCAAATAACATACACACACACACACACACACACACACACACACACACACACACACAGGAATATAAGAATAATCTCAGAGCATTTCCTTTTAACACATGTGCCTTCCTAGCTGCAAGGTGGTGTTTTTTCAATCTTCACACTCTTCTGTAAGATTCCTTCTTTCTCCTTCAATATCCTAGCCTGCCATGAAAGGTAAAGAAAAAAAGAAAAAAAAAAGTGATGCATGGCTTAGCCCAAACATACTGTGAATGATGCAGTAAATAAAAATGCCTTCTGTGTTGAAATACATCCAAAAATTATTTCCTATTACTCCAGCATTCAAAGCTTTCTCGCCCCTCTTCAAATTTTCTCATGTACTATGGTCTGATGTGTCCCCAGGAAATTCACTATACTGGCACGGCACACTGACCTCAGAATTCCAGCCTCCAATATCGTGAGAAATAAACGTCCGTGCTTATAAGCTACCCAGTGTGTGCTATTTTATTATGGCAGCCCAGATGGACTAAGATAGCATGTGGAATACAGAGGTTGCTTGCTTGCTTGCTAAGTCACTTCAGTCGTGTCCGACTCTGTGTGACCCCATAGACAGCAGCCCACCAGGCTCCCCCATCCCTGGGATTCTCCAGGCAAGAATACTGGAGTGGGTTGCCATTTCCTTCTCCAATGCATGAAAGAGAAAAGTGAAAGTGAAGTCGCTCAGTCTGTCCGACTGATAGCGACCCCATGGACTGCAGCCCACCAGGCTCCTCCGTCCATTGGATTTTCCAGGCAAGAGTACTGGGGTGGGGTGCCGTTGTCTTCCCCGACAGAGGTTGCTACCTAAGATTATTAGGCCACATCTAATTTACTGCAAGAGGTGTTTGGCACCTCTTGCAGTAAACAGGCCTCATCACAGCATTAACCCACAGGAATCCCAAAGATGCTAAGAAATTGGTCCACCTCCACCTGGATCCCTGGCAAAAGACATAGGTATTGATGGTGGTTCCTCTGAAGAAGTCAAGGAGAACAATACTGGTGGGAGGGGGATATTCTTCACAGTCCAGTAGTTAAGACCCCTCGCTTCCCATGCAAGGGGTCAGAAAACTAAGATCCCACGTGTAGTGCAGCACAGCCAAGAAAAAATTTTTTTAGTTGAAGAAGAAAAGATTAGTGGGAGCTACAAAGACTGAATGACATGTAACTACTTACTTAGGCCATGACTATGATGTTATGGACGCAAGTCTCATGTGGGACTTTTAGGTCTGAGTTGCTTGGCTGTGCATTCTTCTAGTGATGTATGCGGCATGCAGCACATCACCCTTCACTGGGCAACATGGAGAACCACTTTCTGTATTTATAGCCATGTACTATATTCTGTAGAGATCAACAAAGTTTCAGCCTCAGGGGAAATTTATATGGGTAAAACAAAAAGGTATGATATCAATTAATTAACCATTTCCACTCCCTAGTGCTAATAACAGGTTCTCCAGCATGAACTCATAAATATTTCATCAACATGAGTTACATTTGTTCAAGTTTTAAAAAGCACTCATTCACTTTACCCACTGCTGTTCAGAAAGGCATTTAACTGGCTTAAAAAATAAGCAGGAAAAAGCAGATTTTAAAAATGACCAACATATACAATTCTTTGTTTTTTTTTAATATAAAGCTGATTAGAGACAAATCAATTCTATCAGCCACATAAACAAATCTCATAATCCCCAATCATTATGCTAAAATCAAGTTCATCTTAAAATTACCACAGGTTTAACTTGTGTACAAAGAAAACCAAGTGTGCCCTAAATTAAAATCAGTCATAATTTTTGAAGCAGCTTTTAAAAAATAAAAACATCTCAGTAAACAATTGACTTATATTAAGCCAACCATCAGGAGTAGGACTAAATCCACATTTGGTATAAAGATAAGCTCACTTTTGAAAAGCTGAGTATGTCTCTATTTTGAATGACAATTCCTTAAAAATATCTCCACTTGGAAAAAAAAAAGTAAGTATAATTCTGAGAGGCTTCTTTATTAACTTCAAGTGACTATAGGGTGCTGCTTTTATTGTATTTTTCTAAAGCTATTTGCTGTTACATGATTTGATAAGTCTAAAACTACAATTGTGATTTATAGAGGAGAGATTTAAGTTAACATTCTCAAATAAATCAAGTTGTATTAAGAATACGATCAGAAATATTTATTTTAAAAGGTTTTGAACCGATCACTAAGGTTACATTTTTTCCTCTCTCTTATGCCAACCACAATTTAAGTTTGATTTTATTCAATTCAGTTTTTCACTTGGCATAAATAAAAGACAGTTGCTTTTTATGACTAGTTTCAGTTATTTTCCTTAAAGCAATATAACATTTCAACATTTTGTCTATCTATAAAATTAATGAAATATATTATGGCATTAAAGAAAGCATCTAGATTGCATTGTCCAGGCAGAGGGCAGAGCTCTATAAAAATGAAAGGTATTTTGCTAGACTACAATTCTTATAGAGAGAGGTGGCACCAGGGAAAATGCTCTGTGACACGCAGCAAGTTCATTTGCCCAGTGTGTGGGATGAAGAATCGGTGATTAGGATTGGAACCCATGGAGGTACACCGAGGCACTTCAGTCTACATGATAAGGCTTGGCCATAAGAAAGAATGAAATAATACCATTTGAAGCAACACAGACGACCTAGAGATTATTATACTAAGTGATGTAAGTCAAAAAAGAAAGACAAATATCATGTGTTAATTCATCTATGTGAAATCTAAAAAAAAAAAAAAAAAAGAAGGTATAGACGATCTTATTTTCAAAGCAGAAATAGAGGCACAGATCTAACAGTAATGTTAATTTTTTGCTAGATTCCAGACTTGATCAACTCATATCTCTAACATTAGAGGTCAGCCCTTTCTCACCATTCCAGAGGATTCTCCTTGACCACCCACTCTAGCCTTCCACCCCCAGGAGAAGGCCTGACCTCGCTGACTGGTAAACCTGGGGAAAAACAGGCACGCTGGGCTCAGCTCTGCCTTTTCTTCCTCTTGGGAACATGCTGCTCACAAGGATGGGTCCCCTATCAGGAACTAATATTATATTTTCAGCTTTCATGTGTTTTACTCTTGTATTTCCCACGTTCTTTGGAACTGAGGCAAGCAACCAGATGCTACTGACTGGGTGTACTCAGAACCCCAAACACAGAAACCCCCTGAGAAGGTGCAAAGAAACCAAAGCTCTCACTGATGATGCAACAGAGAGCAAGCACGTGTTCTGAAACCACGAGGACCTCTGAAAGCAGGGCAGAGTGGTTAACAGTGAAATATCTGTGGCTTCAGTGCTATGTTTCAATGCCTCTTTGCCAACTATAAAACTGAGCGCAAATTTCTTAACTTCCCTGGGCCTCAGTTTCCTCACCTGTCAAATAGGGATAACAACAGCAATTCTTATGATTATTAATACACGCAAACAGAGAGAACAATGTCTCAACATAAGCTAAGAAAATGTTAGCTAGTACTGATACTACCATTTTTCTCATTTCTTTTTCACCATTATTACTATTACTAGTTTCATCACAACATAAGACTTGAGAAGAAGTGCTCATCCATGATAGGTTATATTACAGTTTGTAAGTTCATATTTGTAGTAGAACTCCAAGAAAAAAATGAACCCTATTGGAAAAGTTGTAGGAAAAAGAATCAAATTGGTCTACCATGAGTGCTGTCGACTGAAAAAACACTTGTGCCTTACAACAAGAAGGCTTTCTTGTAGCTCAGTTAGTAAAGAATCTGCCTGCAATGCAGGAGACCCAGTTTCAATCCCTGGGTCAGGAAGATCCCCTGGAGGAGGAAATGGCAACCCACTCCAGTATTCTTACCTGGAGAATTAGATGGACAAAGGAGCCTGGCAGGCTACAATCCATGGGGTTGCAGATTATCTTACACAAACACACACAAAACAAGAAGAGGAAATTCCATAAGAGTACACCATGAGATACACACACACAATTCTTTGCATTTCTATTTTTGTTTCCTTGTGTGTCTGCTCTTGTTTTTTCACATTAGTAACTGCTCCTCAGCTGCTACCCAAATTTGTGATGTGGGTGAACCTGCCTGATGATAGACTGATGGGGCAAATCTGTGGTGTGGCCAATTTTTTTCTGGAAGACAGAAGAAAAGTCACACATACATCCTCTGCTCAGTGTTTTTATGACCCGAGACAAGTTACTTCTATTACATACCTTAAGAAAATAGGAGGAGAAAAGTAAATTTTGTTACTTGACTCACCAGAGTACATCTTAACTGACCAAACACTCCTACAGCTAAAATATGAACTCCGAGAAGAAAGTTACGTTCTCAGAGGCCTTTCATCTTACCAGGAACCAAAATGAACTTTATGCCTTAACTTAGCATCATTCAGGAACGCAGGAGACATTAAAGCCCTGTAAATGGGCTCAGATGAATCACCAGCACTGGGCTTTAGGACACATGTTATCTTAAGGGGTCAGTTTGCTCTGGCAAGCAAGCACCCAAAACCGAAGGTCAGATGGAAGATAGGCAGACAGGCAGCATAGAGACATCCCATTTATAGAAAAGCACAGAGTGTTTTGAGTTACTTTTGGAAAAGTTAATCCACTCTGTCCTCATGAGACAAGGCACATGCCAGAGGTTCTAAAATTCTAATCTTCTAACCTAGACAAATGGGTGCAATAAAAATAGGATTAAGTAAAATGTTGAACGTTGTAGATCTTTTCATTATCTTCAGTTCAGTTCAGTCGCTCAGTCGTGTCCGACTCTTTGCGACCCCATGAATCGCAGCACGCCAGGCCTCCCTGTCCATCACCAACTCCCGGAGTTTACTCAGACTCACGTCCATCGAGTCCGTGATGCCATCCAGCCATCTCATCCTCGGTCGTTCCCTTCTCCTCCTGCCCCTAATCCCTCCCAGCATCAGAGTCTTTTCCAATGAGTCAGTTCTTCACATGAGGTGGCCAAAGTACTGGAGTTTCAGCTTTAGCATCATTCCTTCCAAAGAAATCCCATCTCCTTCAGAATGGACTGGTTGGATCTCCTTGCAGTCCAAGGGACTTTCAAGAGTCTTCTCCAACACCACAGTTCAAAAGCATCAATTCTTCTGCACTCAGCCTTCTTCACAGTCCAACTCTCACATCCATACATGACCACAGGAAAACCATAGCCTTGACTAGACGGACCTTAGTCGGCAAAGTAATGTCTCTGCTTTTGAATATACTATCCAGGTTGGTCATAACTTTTCTTCCAAAGAGAAAGGGTCTTTTAATTTCATGGCTGCAGTCACCATCTGCAGTGATTTTGGAGCCCAAAAAAATAAAGTCTGACACTGTTTCCACTGTTTCCCCATCTATTTCCCATGAAGTGATGGGACCGGATGCCATGCTCTTCGTTCTCTGAATGTTGAGCTTTAGGCCAACTTTTTCGCTCTCCTCTTTCACTTTTATCAAGAGGCTTTTTAGTTCCTCTTCACTTTCTGCCATAAAGGTGGTGTCATCTGCATATCTGAGGTTATTGATATTTCTCCCAGCAATCTTGATTCCAGCTTGTGTTTCTTCAAGTCCAGCATTTCTCATGACGTATTCTGCATATAAGTTAAATAAGCAGGGAGACAATATATAGCCTTGACGTACTCCTTTTCCTATTTGGAACCAGTCTGTTGTTCCATGTCTGGTTCTAACTGTTGCTTCCTGACCTGCATACAGACTTCTCAAGAGGCAGGTCAGGTGGTCTGGTATTCCCATCTCTTTCAGAATTTTCCACAGTTTATTGTGATCCACACAGTCAAAGGCTTTGGCATAGTCAATAAAGCAGAAATAGATGTTTTTCTGGAACTCTCTTGCTTTTTCCATGATCCAGCGGATGTTGGCAATTTGATCTCTGGTTCCTCTGCCTGTTCTAAAACCAGCTTGAACATCAGGGAGTTCACGGTTCACATATTGCTGAAGCCTGGCTTGGAGAATTTTGAGCATTACTTTACTAGCATGTGAGATGAGTGCAATTGTGCGGTAGTTTGAGCATTCTTTGGCATTGACTTTCTTTGAAATTGGAATGAAAACTGACCTTTTCCAGTCCTGTGGCCACTGCTGAGTTTTCCAAATTTGCTGGCATGTTGAGTGCAGCACTTTCACAGCATCATCTTTCAGGATTTGAAACAGGAATTCCATCACCTCCACTAGCTTTGTTCGTAGTGATGCTTTCTAAGGCCCAGTTGACTTCACATTCCAGGATGTCTGGCTCTAGATGAGTGATCACACCATTGTGATTATCTGGGTCATGAAGATCTTTTTTGTACAGTTCTTGTGTATTCTTGCCACCTCTTTTTAATATCTTCTGCTTCTGTTAGGTCCATACCATTTCTGTCTTTTATCGAGCCCATTTTTGCATGAAATGTTCCCTTGGTATCTCTAATTTTCTTGAAGAGATCTCTAGTCTTTCCCATTCTGTTGTTTTCCTCTATTTCTTTGCATTGATCACTGAAGAAGGCTTTCTTATCTCTTCTTGCTATTCTCTGGTTAACTTTTATCTATTATTATACTATAGTTCTCATCAAACCTGTATCATTTTTTTTAGGTTAAAATATATTTTGGTTTTTTTAATATATAAATTTATTTATTTTAATTGGAGGCTTATTACTTTAAATTTTTGTATTGGTTTGGCCATACATTGACATAAATCCACCACAGGTGTACATGTGTTCACCATCCTGAACCCCCCTCCCACCTAACTCCCCATCCCATCCCTCTGGGTCATGCCAGTGCACCAGCCCTGAGCACCCTGTCTCATGTATCGAACCTGGACTGGCGATTCATTTCACATATAATAATATACATGTTTCAATGTCATTCTCCCAAATCATCACACCCTCTCCCTCTCCCTCAGAGTCCAAAAGACTGTTCTATACATCTGTGTCTCTTATGCTGTCTCACATACACTGTTATTGTTACCATCTTTCTAAATTCCATATATATGCGTATTGGTGTCTTTCCTTCTGGCTTACTCCACTCTGTATAATAGGTTCCAGTTTCATCCATCTTATTAGAACTGATTCAAACGTATTCTTTTTAATGGCTGAATAATACTCCATTGTGTATATGTACCACAGCTTTCTTATCCATTCATCTGCTGATGGACATCTAGGTTGTTTCCACGTCCTGGCTATTATAAACAGTGCTGCGATGAACATTGGGGTACACGTGTATCTTTCAATTCTGATTTCCTTGGTGTGTATACTTGGCCGTGGGATTACTGGGTCGAATGGCAGTTCTATTTCCAGTTTTTTAAGGAATCTCCACACTCTTCTCCATAGTGGCTATACTAGTTTGCATTCCCACCAACAGTGTAAGAGGGTTCCCTTTTCTCCGCACCCTCTCCAGCATTTATTGCTTGTAGATTTTTGATAGCAGCCATTCTGACTGGCATGAAATGGTACCTCATTGTGGTTTTGATTTGCATTTCTCTGATAATGAGTGATGTTGATCATCTTTTCATGTGTTTGTTAGCCATCTGTATGTCTTCTTTGGAGAAATGTCTCTTTAGTTCTTTGGCCCGTTTTTTGATTGGGTCGTTTATTTTTCTGGAATTGAGCTGCTTAGAGTAAGGACCAGGCCTGAATGCCTGCAGGGAAATCTGAGGGAACTAACTTCAGATGGCAAACCTGTATCATTTTAAACCAACTTGTATATGTAAAAAAGGAATACCTTAAGTAAGTAAAATGTTGACCAGAGTAATATAGATAAGTCTACTACCTTCTTATTTATCTTGAAAATGATAATTTGCTTTCAAGTACATATATCACAAGTATCACTAAAACCTTAAATATAGACTGAAAACCTCAAGGAAGAGGAAAAACCTTTCTTTGCAGACTACCAAATATCTGAGGAAATAGAGGATAGATATAGCCAAAAGAAAAAACTCCAGGTAGAAAAAAAAAGAAGTTTGACTATGTTTAACATTTACAGCAGCTCTCCGGATTATTTTTGCACCAACAAATCCACTGGCCCTAAGCTTCCATTTTGATATGTTCTGAAAAATGACACAAAATGTCACACAAATGTAATAGTCCCAGGATTAAAACAGTCACACAGGTCATCCTGTAGCTACTTTAGTGAAGTTCACTTGCTCACTCGTGTCCGACACTGCAAACCCATGGACTGCAGCACATCGAGCTTCCCTGTCCATCACCAACTCCCGGGGCTTACTCAAACTCATGCCCATCAAGTCATTGACACCATCCAACCATCTAATCCTCCGCCGTCCCCTTCTCCTATCACCTTCTATCATTCACAGCATCAGGGTCTTTTCAAATGAGTCAGTACTTGGCATCAGGTGGCCAAAGTATTGAAGTTTCCATTTCAGCATCAGTCCTTCCAATGAATATTCAGGACTCCTTTCCTTCAGGATAGACTGATAGGATCTCCTTGTGGCCCAAGGGACTCTCAAGAGTCTTCTCCAACATCACAGTTCAAAAGCATCAATTCTTTGGTGCTCAGCTTTCTTTATAGTCCACTTCTCATATCCATACATGACTACTGTGAAAACCATAGCCTTGAGTAGATGGAACTTTGTTGGCAAAGTAACGTCTCTGCTTTTTAATATGCTGTCCAGCTTGGTCATAACTTTTCTTCTACGGAGAAAGAATCTTTTAACTTCATGGTGGCACTCGCCATCTGCAGTGATTTTGGAGGCCAAAAAATAAAGTCAGCCACTGTTTCAACTGTTTCCCTATCTATTTGCCATGAAGTGATGGGACTGGATGCCATGATCTTCGTTTTCTGAATGTTGAGCTTTAAGCCAACAGTTTCACTCTCCTCCTTAACTTTCATCAAAAGGCTCTTTAGTTCTTCTTCACTTTCTGCCATAAGGGTTATTGATATTTCTCCCAGTAATCTTGATTCCAGCTTGTGCTTCATCCAGTGCAGCATTTCACATAATGTACTCTGCATTAAGTTAAATAAGCAGGGTGACAATATACAGCCTTGATGTACTCCTTTCCTGATTTGGAACCAATCTGTTGTTCCATGTCTGGTTCTAACTGTTGCTTCCTGACTTGCATGCAGATTTCTCAGGAGGCAGGTAAGGTGGTCTCATGTTCCCATCTCTTGAAGAATTTTCCAGTTTGCTGTGATCCACACAGTCAAAGGCTTTAGCGTAGTTGTCAATAAAGCAGAAATAGATGTTTTTCTGAAACTGTCTTGCTTTCTCAGTGATCCAATGGATGTTGGCAATTTGATCTTGGTTCCTCTGCCTTTTATAAATCCAGCTTGAACATATGCAAGTTCACGATTCACGTCCTGCTGAAGCCTGGCTTCGAGAATTTTCAGCATTAATTTGTTGGCGTGTGGTGAGATGAGTACAATTGGGTGGTAGTTTGAGCACTTTTTGGCACAGTCTTTCTTTGGGATTGAAATGAAAGCTGACCTTTTCCAGTCCTGTGGCCACAGGAGAGTTTTCCAGATTTGCTGGCATATTGAGTGCAGCACTTTCCTGGCATCATCTTTAAAGATTTGAAATAGCTCCACTGAAATTCCATCAACTCCACTAGCTTTGTTCATACTGATGCTTCCTAAGGCCCACTTGACTTCACATTCCAGGATGTCTGGCTCTAGGTGAGTGATCACACCATTGTGGTTATCTGGGTCATGAAGATCTTTTTTGTACAGTTCTTCCGTGTATTCTTGCCACCTCGTCTTCATTTCTACTCCTTCTATTAGGTCCATATCATTTCTGCTCTTTATTGTGCCCATCTTTGAATGTTCCCTTGGTATCTGCAATTTTCTTGAAGAGTTCTCTAGTCTTTCCCATTCTATTGTTTTCCTCCATTTCTTTGATCACAGATCAAATGCCAAAGAATGCTCAAACTACCACACAATTGCACTTATCTCACATGCTAGTAAAGTAATGCTCAAAATTCTCCAAGTCAGGCTTCAGCAATACGTGAACTGTGAACTTTCTGATGTTCAAGCTGGTTTTAGAAAAGGCAGAGGAACCAGAGATCAAATTGCCAACATTCTCTGGATCATCAAAAAAGCAAGAGAGTGCCAGAAAAACATCTATTTCTGCTTTATTGACTATGCCAAAGCCTTTGACTGTGTGGATCACAATAAACTGTGGAAAATTCTGAAAGAGATGGGAATACCAGACCACCTGACCTGCCTCTTGAGAAATCTGTATGCAGGTCAGGAAGCAACAGTTAGAACTGGACATGGAGCAACAGACTGGTTCCAAATAGGAAAAGGAGTATGTCAAGGTTGTATATTGTCACCCTACTTATTTAACTTATATGCAGAGTACATCATGAGAAACACTGGGCTGGAAGAAACACAAGCTGGAATCAAGATTGCTTGGAGAAATATCAATAACCTCATATATGCAAATGACACCACCCTTACGGCAGAAAGTGAAGAAGAACAAAAGAGCCTCTTGATGAAAGTGAAAGAAGAGCGNATCTGTATGCAGGTCAGGAAGCAACAGTTAGAACTGGACATGACAGAACAGACTGGTTAGAACAACAGACTGGTTACAGATAGGAAAAGGAGTACGTCAAGGCTGTATATTGTCTCCCTGCTTATTTAAATTCTATGCAGAGTACATCATGAGAAATGCTTGACTGGAAGAAACACAAGCTGGAATTAAGAATGCCAAGAGAAATATCAATAACCTGAGATATGCAGATGACACCACCCTTGTGGCAAAAAGTGAAGAGGAGCTAAAAAGCCTCTTGATGAAAGTAAAAGAAGAGAGGGAAAAAGTTGGCTTAAAGCTCAACATTCAGAAAATGAAGATCATGGCATCCGGTCCCATCACTTCATGGGAAATAGATGGGGGAACAGTGGAAACAGTGTCGGACTTTATTTTTTTGGGCTCCAAAATCACTGCAGATGGTGACTTTAGCCATGAAATTAGAAGACGCTTACTCCTTGGAAGAAAAGTTATGACCAACCTAGATAGTATATTCAAAAGCAGAGACATTACTTTGCCGAGTAAGGTTCATCTAGTCAGGGCTATGGTTTTTCCTATGGTCATGTAAGGATGTGAGAGTTGGACTGTGAAGAAGGCTGAGCACTGAAGAATTGATGCTTTCGAATGGTGATGTTGGAGAAGACTCTTGAGAATCCCTTGGACTGCATGGAGATCTAACCAGTCCATTTTGAATGAGATCAACCCTGGGATTTCTTTGGAAGGAATGATGCTAAAGCTGAAACTCCAGTACTTTGGCTACCTCATGAGAAGAGTTGACTCACTGGAAAAGTCTCTGATGCTGGGAGGGATTGGGGGCAGGAGGAGAAAAGGACGACCGAGGTTGAAATGGCTGGGTGGCATCATGGACTCGATGGACATAAGTCTGAGTGAACTCCAGGAGATGGTGATGGACAGGGAGGCCTGGCGTGCTGCGATTCATGGGGTCGCAAAGAGTTGGACACGACTGAGCGACTGAACTGAACTGAACTGAATTTGAGTTATTATTCTTGATTTCACAAGACAGTTTGTACCAATGTCAATTGAGGTATGCACTCACCATAGGCTAGTGATGCTCACAGGTGGAGATTATTATAGACTAGAGTAGTCAGGGAAGCCAAATGGCACAAGTGATTATCTCACTTTTCCATGCCAAAAGCTATTCTGATGATGCTACAGAAAATATTTTACATTTATAACATGTTATTTAAAGCACTCTTTTCCATCACCATGTTTCTCATATTGTATGCAAATTAATACTTGTTATTTAATGCTAATAACTGATAGTAATAATAATGAAGTACTATATTCAAGCTCAATTAATTTAGTCATCATTTAACAAATATGTAGTGGGATGTTACATTATATGAGCCAGTGTTCAAATATTTATTTCAAAGCAGTGATGAAAATAGAATTAACTCCATCCTCTTGAAGATCACATTCCCTTGGGTGAGATATTTAACAGAATAAAATAAAGAAATGCAAGATTATTATTTCTTATGCTATGCTTTATGTAGGAAATAAACTGGTTAACAAGAAACAGAATACCTTGAAGTGGTTACTTTAGCAACACTAGTGTGTGATGTTACTCTTAAAAGAATTACATATGTTGATATCTGAAAATTAGGATGGACTAGCCTATAAACTGTTGTGGGAGGGAACTTCTAGGTAAAAGAAGGATAAATGCAAACTTTTGGATGTAGAAAAAGGCTTAGTTGCTTGAGGGGAGGAAAAGAAGTTGATATGGTGAGAGATAAATGATCCAGTTGTAAAGTATGATGTCTGAGTAAGTAATGAGACATTGGATCACAATGGGACTTTGTAAATCATGGGAAAATATTAGGTTTAATTCTAAAAGCAACGTCATGAGGTTGTAGAGTTTTTTATTTAAATGAAACAACGAAGCAGCCTAATATAATCAATGCTTTTGAAGATCATCTGGGCTGCCAGATAATGGATTCTAGTAATGATAGAGAGAAAATAGTGAGCATAGTTAGTTAGTTAGGAGGTAATTGATTGTATGAAATCAGACAGGATATGGGGCTTCCCTGATAGATCAGCTGGTAAAGAACCCACCTGCGATGGAGAAGACTTGAGTTTGATCCCACAGTTGGGAAGATCCCCTGGAGGAGGGCATGGCAACCCAGTCCAATATTCTTACCTGGAGAATCCCCATGGACAGAGGAGCCTGGCAGGCTACAGTCCATGAGGTCACATAGAGTCAAACATGACTGAGTGACTGAGCACAGCACAGACGTGAGATGATAGTTACCTGGGCTAAGGTGAGGCATTGAGATAAGGCAGTAGTGATGACTTAGAAATCTCATGGCCCTCCTAACATCAGCTGGACCCAATAAGTTTTTTGGCTGCAAAATGAGATGGATACGGGAGTATCAAGGAGAAACCCTTTTCCACTATAACAATATATTTTCAGACAAAAGAAAGGAAAAATATAAGTCACTTCAAAGCCCAAAGCAATGATTATTGGTGGGAGGTAGTGGGATGTTGAAGCAGTATTAGTAAATAGAAATTTATAATGAATTCTGAACATTTAACCACATACTGGCCTGCCTATAAGTGTCTTATCAGACATTAATGTTCAATGAAACACATTTATAGAGAATAACAATAGTTCTGAGTTACAGTAAACAAATGGGCTTGCTTTCCTTTTCAAATTTGAGATGCTGTGAAGACAGCGTGGAATAGTTTTCTACCACAAGGGCAGACATTCTGCATGTCTGTGATATTAAGCTGTTAAATTTAAGACATTTAATTAAGAGTTGTCTAAATATTTTTTTCACATACCAGAAAATACAATCTTTGTTAATAATTTGTTGATTATGGAGTAAAGAGAATATTTTCTTCTCTTCAGTTAACCCTTACCACATACCTGTTATTGGTAAAATTTCAGTTAGTAAGTCTTAAGAAGTTACTTCTTGCCACAAATTCTGCACAGGAAGTGTATTTTGTAAGCTTCTTTCTGATGTCACCTCATCTGAATACACAAAATCTCTTTGCCAATAGTCAAGATTGATGATCTATGTTAGAAGACACCAAATCCATACTTTCCTCCAACTCGACTTTGTTTAATGACTAGACTACATAATTCCTGCCCTATCTGTCTCTCAAGTTCCTGTCAGTGATTACAGAGAGTGTAGAGAAAATATAAGAAATCCAGTGCTACAAAAATCGGCTCATGATTCTTGTCATCCAACAAGTGAGCCTTTAGAGTCACCTTAAAATAAAAAGAACATTTCATTGTTTTAACAGGAGACAATGTGCTCTCCATATGTCCGTGACCTTCTGCCAGTATTGTGACATAATTAATCCAGAGACTTGACTTTAAGCTTCCTCACAAATTCTAATTAACATGTATTCAATGCATTAAAGTTTCCATTCATGTTTTAAGTATTCAGACATTAAATCTGTAAAGTAATAAGGGACAATTTTGCAATTTTTGAGGGCATAAAAGATCAAAAAGTAAAATGAATTTTCCCTGGACCATTCCCCACCTTCTTCCACCCCCCACAAAACTCTTGTTTTCCCATAATGTGATTTATATCTGAATCTAATACAAACTATAAATACAATATTTGGTATAGTATATGAATATTTATTGATGAGAAAAAAACCAAAACAATTTTTAAAATTAAAAGACTGACAAATACTATAGTGATCAAAAAACATAGAATGGTAACATGATATTTTCAGAAATTACTGCTTGACACACATCTCTAATACATTTTTCCTGTGTTTTTTTTTTTTTTAATCATTTGTCCCTATGGCAAATATTTCAAAGTTTCTCAGAACTAAACTAAAAGATCATTCAAACATTCTTTTAGCGTTTTGACCAAAGTGGCTTATTCATATTTAAATATTTATTTGTCAAAGCAGAAAGGAAAGACTTTATCTCAGCATTTCAGAAGTCTAGTAGGAGGCAAGTATTGTGAAACTAGCAAAAACAGGAATAAGAGTGGACATGTCACATGGTTTAAATTTACAAAATAAAAACAAAAGTGTATATGGACACAGTGGAAGAATCACATACCTTATGACAACTTAACTTTACAAGCTGGCAGGAATTACTATTTTCTTTATTTGATAGATCAGAACATGGGGGCTTAGAAATGTTAATTTGCCAACATGCACAAGATCACTACTGATACACAGGGAATTCATGTCCATGTTTCCTGACTGAAAAGCTCAGGCTCATCCACTCTACCATTACGTTGCTTCTTGATGTGGGTAATTAAAAGAAGGGGGAAGGGCATCTTATTTAGAAAGGAGTGAACTGAAGCACCCCCATTTCTGATATTCAAATATTCATCTTTCTTTAGAGCTCACTACATATACTTTTGTGCAACAGTAGGGAAAGACATCTGTGCCCTTCATGGCATTATAGGGCCATGCATGTCCTCTTTGGTAGGCAAGACCTGATGTTTCCTATACTATTTTGACTACCTTTAGTCCTTTTTCTCATATTCTGTCATTTTGATTTTTGATGCAGTGATTTTTACCTTTGACAGTAAGAACAAGTGTGTATTCTACCATCTTAAATGACCTAAATTCATATTCCTGGGGAGCTTGGAGTTTCCCAGGAGTATCTCTTTGATAGAAATGTAGTCCATTTAAAATACCTCTTTTATGTTTAGTAATTGGCCACAGCCAGAGCTGTGCTAAATAACAAGCATATTCAATTCAGTTCAGTTCAGTTCAGTTCAGTCGCTCATTCATGTCCGGCTCTTTGCGACCCCATGAATCGCAGCACGCCAGGCCTCCCTGTCCATCAGCAACTCCTGGAGTTCACTCAAACTCATATCAATCGATTATGTGATGCCATCCAGCCATCTCATCCTCTGTCATCCCCTTCTCCTCCTGCCCCCAGTCCCTCCCAGCATCAGAGTCTTTTCCAATGAGGTGGCCAAAGTACTGGAGTTTCAGCTTTAGCATCATTCCTTCCAAAGATCACCCAGGGCTAATCTTCAGAATGGACTGGTTGGATCTCCTTTCAGTCCAAGGGACTCTCAAGAGTCTTCTTCAAAACCACAGGGCAAAAGCATAGTCCCTCCCAGCATCAGAGTCTTTTCCAATGAGGTGGCCAAAGTACTGGAGTTTCAGCTTTAGCATCATTCCTTCCAAAGATCACCCAGGGCTAATCTTCAGAATGGACTGGTTGGATCTCCTTTCAGTCCAAGGGACTCTCAAGAGTCTTCTTCAAAACCACAGGGCAAAAGCATCAATTCTTTGGCACTCAGCTTTCTAGACAGTCCAACTCTCACATCTATACATGACCATTGGAAAAACCATAGCCTTGACTAGACAGACCTTTGTTGGCAAAGTAATGTCTCTGCTTTTGAATATGCTATCTAGGTCGGTCATAACTTTCCTTCCAAGGAGAAAGTGTCTTTTAATTTCATGGCTGCAATCACCATCTGCAGTGATTTTGGAGTCCCAGAAAATAAAGTCTGACACTGTTTTCACTGTTTCCCTATCTATTTC